>JAURVB010005079.1:0-73478 GCA_033002965.1 Piper betle
TGTCGCCCCTAAATGAGAACACTCCATGGAACTTCCCCAAAGGGAAAACACACTTAATACATATGTCTAATCACATATTTATAACTAAGAGATATGGAACACCTCTCGGAGATGAAGAGTCAATTCCAAAGACTATTTCCTAAGTATTGGAATCCTCACTAATGAGTCTCTTCTCGT
Organism: Piper betle; assembly: GCA_033002965.1. Classification (NCBI taxonomy): domain Eukaryota; kingdom Viridiplantae; phylum Streptophyta; class Magnoliopsida; order Piperales; family Piperaceae; genus Piper; species Piper betle. Next base: position 178 of record JAURVB010005079.1, read on the forward strand.
ATTCTACAAATTCTCATCGAATTTCACGTACCTCTTGGATTATCTTCATGTCTTCACGACTTTCCATGTGATTGAACACGGGAGGGAATATCTCCAACAACAATAGCTCCAGAAAAAAAAAAAGAAGGAGAAACAAAAGGAAAGGGATTTGTAAAACCTAAGATTCGACTCAGGGTTTTATATTCAGAACCAGTCGGTTCGATTGCTATTTTCGAGTCGAGTCAAATTCAGAACACGTGTACTGAGCCGACGCCAGTCACGTGTATGAGCTATGAGGGTCATGCGTACCCAAGTATATGATGATAACGTCATGAACACAGCAGAACAGAATGAGTTATCAGAATATATAAGAGTATGCCAATTATTTTTTATAATTTTTATACATAGTGGATCGTAGAATTAGTTTTAGGTCTTTTATTGCGTTAGGACGCGTTATGGGCAGTTTGGGTGGGTTGATAGTTCTAGAGCATATCATTATGATGTTTTGGTGTTTGATTGATTTTATGGGATTTTTCCCGATTTTTTAAAGATTTAATACGACTTAGTTATTATTCTTGACTCGAGCCGGACATGAGTCAAGTATTATTTACGACTTTGCCACCGAGCCTTTTCTTTTCTCCCCCGATGTCTTTTTCCCCAAACCCTCATTGCCGCCCCTTTTTCTTGTCGCCACCACCGCCGCCAACGTCGGTTAGCCGTCGATCATCGCCGCTAGGCCCACGCTGCGGTGTTGCCGTGCCTCCCTAACCAGTCCCGGCCGCTGCCAAGCCGTCGTGACATCCGAATCGCCGCGCCTAGCACCGTGGTTGCGTTTGGGTCGTGTTGCCAATTTCGCTGCTGGCAACCATCACCGCCACGATCGAGTGGTCGCCTCAACACCCTCGACCACCCAGCGACCCTTCCTGATCGGAGCGGAGGCTGTCACCGCCCATGCTAGCCGGATCGAGTCACCCATCGCCGCCACCACTGTTTTGACCATTTTCCGGCGAGCCGCCAACTCCGCCGACCATGTCAATGCCGTAGATGCGTCGGGCTCGCCGAGCCGGTTCCAAGGGTAACCAATACCCTTGCTTTCTAGCCAATAGACGCCGCCGGTGACTGTTGCCGGAAAACCGCCGAAAGCTGCCGGAAAACTACTGAAACCTGCTGGAAAATCGCCAAAAAATCAAATTGGGTGGAATTCGCAGGATCTTCCGCGGAGCTCACCCAGTCGAACCCGATTGAATTTTGGATGCCAAAGAGCGCCGAATTTGAGCTCCGAGACACGCAATGGAACCCTAGCCGTCGCTGTTTGTCGACGACGTGATGTATAATTACTTCCGATTTGATTACTTAAAATTGATGATGATTGTTAGTATAGCATGTTAAAATTGAGTAATTGTCATGATGAATGCCAGACTATGAATGAAGTAAAGATGTGCATGATGTGATTAATAGGGAATGAATACTAAGTGATCTAATGAGATAAAGTAAATATGAGCATGCTACTCGAGTATGACGTAAAAACACAGTAAAATTGGTATGAATAAGATTAGTTAGAATTATTTTCATACTTATGATTATTTGACTGTTGATTGATGTTCATTGCATTTGATGCATCATTTAGTTAGCGAGTGTTAGTATTTAGTTTTGATGTGTAGGTACAAAGTAGGAGCTTGCCGCTTAGGTGCGATGACACGCTTGGAGTGTGAGATCCCTCAACTTAGTCCCACATCTAATACCTACTATGAGAAGATCCTATTTATAAGTGAGAATGGACTAGAGATCTTTAACTTTCAGGGTACCCATTTTAAAGAAATGACTTAGCCCATTACGTTGCACTTTGGGCTGGGTCGTTACATGGAGCTTCTACCAGGTCCGTTTAGGACTCATCTCTATTTTACGCTCTTTTCTATTGTATGTTTATTTTATTATTTACAGGATGGGTTAAGTGACGTTTTATTGGATCCCACTTAACTCGGGTCATTTAACCGAACAGTTTTTTGGATTAATAACCCCTCGAGGATGAGATCCCTCGAGGATGATTTCGAAAACAAGATCCAACACAAGTTGCCTTTGGGCCTATTATATAAATCCCTTCCCATGCCTATATATGTAGTTTTCACATTTTCAGTGAGACGAGAGATGGAGAAACCGATTGCACGTACCATGAGCGGATGCCGTGATAGTCATAGCGGGCTCTAGATTAGTGCCAGTGGACTGTTCCATTCTCGAGGGATCCTGACAACTCCGCGTTTGAATTCCTCACACCCAGAGAACGTGGAGGTTTACAGGTACTGTTTAGTACAGTGCATGTCCAAACTTGTGGTTCAAAGGGTACTAAAGGCGACTGCCTGAGAATACTCAGCTTTTGTGCTCAAGGTTAGGAGAAATATAGAGGTAAGGAGAGGGCTTAGGATTTGAGACCAGAAAATAAAGTAAGAAAATACCAAGAGAGGCATCAGCAGCAACAGATCAGTCAGTTCGGGACACTACCGGGTCTGCAACCCAGTGGCTCTTTAGTAGGTGCCCTTCAGAGTGTTCACGAGGAGTATATGATGCTTTCTGTTCATATGAGAGTTTGCTCTCATAGCCAGCTTGTTATAGTTAATTTATTTTCTAGACCAGTAACACTTGTTACTGACGTGTTTTTATACTATATGTAGGTAATAATCACGAGTTGGAGGAACCAGTTTGGACGGAGGAGCACTATTGTCGCTTTCACACATGTCAATCAATTGAGTGGTTATATTTTGTTATGATGTTATGATATTGATGTGATGTGATTAAATGCTAAAATTTGAGGACATGATGAGATGAAATACTAAGACATGATGACAGGAAAATGAAATGTGAATAGATTGTGCAGTGGAAGCGTTGTGGGTTGAGACCCAAGCTTCAGAATGAGTGTATAGTAGATTAGATTATGTGTGAATGAAATTGTTGATGCATGCTATATATTTATATATATTATTTGATAGGGTGGCCCCTAATTGCACTTTTAGGGGAGATTTTGTCTGTGTTATTTTAGAATTTTTACTGATTTGATCGTAATTGTATTGGTGTGTAATTTAGTTTGCATGTCATCTATGTAGTATCATGTTAGGATTTCGTGCATTCATTCATGTATAACGAGTCATATCTTCATCTTAAGACACCGAGATTAGATCAGCACGAGTTGGGTTTGGGTTAGCCGACCTAACCGGAGCCTGTAACATACCAGTTTGGTTCACGAGCGTGAACCGGATTTGGGGTGTTACAGGATTGATCATCAATAGATCTCGAGTGAGCAACCGATGGAGTTAAGAACGGCGGCGGTGAGATGGGACCGAGTGATGATGGGCATATGCTTGTACCACTCCTCCACCGCCTACTCCATCCCCAATCTCCCCCGAACTACGAATGCCAAAGCCCTACCTCTCCGGCCATATTCCGGCGACGGCGAAGCGAAGGCAAGAAGACGATGGCGAAATAGACGGGCACAAAGTTGGGTTCATCGTCGACCTTGTTATTATTATTTTATTTTACATGATGTCACTGAGGTGAGGTTAGGGTGGGGAGACGGTGTTGGTCAATGTTCGGCACGGTTGTGCTAAAATAAGAGTTTGATTTGAATCAAGCGAATACGATCAGACCTCTGTTCAATTCAACTTGACCCAAGGTTGGATAATTTACATTATATATAATAATTTATATATTTTTATATAGTTATTTATATAAAATATTAAAAAATAATAAATATAAGTATATTGTGATGATAATTTTACATGATAACCTAAAAATTTTGTTACCAAACAAACTATTTGGCACGTAATTGAACCAAAATATAACTATTTAATTTTTTATAATCAATTTTATCTAAAGTTACATGAAATTAAAGTATATATGAATAATACTCGAACTTTTGGTGTGTTTAACTCGAACTCGATTTGATTTAACTTTTTGAGCTCAACTTTGAACTCAAAACAAATTAGTCGACCATGGTTTAACTCGACTTGATTTGCTCAATTAACACCCCCCGGTCACCAGGCGAATCAACAAAAGTATAAATTTTAGATTGGTTTTGGGGGCAAAGAGGAATTTTGAGTGGGTAGTTAAAGCCCAATCCAGACCTTTAATATAAATACTCAAATCTTTATGTTAAATGTGTATTATTACAATGTAATTTGATTAATTTATGATCTATTTTTATATGTACTCTGAGTATGAAAATTATAAACCACAACAAATTGGATTCTAGTCTATTATTGTTTTGTGTTGACGTGATAGCTTCTTCATTTCTGATGAAAAATATGCCGATGCTTGAGTAATTTCTTTTAAAAAAATATAAGATTAAGATGGATCAAATATGAAAGTAAATATACTCGTACAAATTTCATGCGACCATTATGCACTTTTGAATGATAAAAGTCTATATTTCAAAAATAACTGATGCTCCAATTCATGTCATATGTCTTATTGAGCCAAATCATAAAAAAATAACAAAAAAAAGATGAGTAATGCACACGTCTTAAATAATGTTCGAATTGAAATTAACTTTGAATGGGCACAAACATGAATATATTTGCTCGTGTTCAAGTTTGATACCTCATACCCACTACTTTCTACCATCAGTAACTTGGTCCTTAACAACTCCACAACATGGGGAAGACATAAGAAGAAAAAAAGGATAAGAAGAGAGTTGGTAAAGGTCCTAACCCATAAAATATGGAACTAATTGGGATAAGAGTTTGAAAACTCTATACAAACATACAACTATGATAGGAAAAGGTGGTTTTGTACACTAAAAAAAAAAAAAAAAGAAGAGGAGAAGAAAGAAGCAAGAAAGGAACAAGGAAGGGGAGGAACCCTTGCTGGAGCAACACCTCCAACAACCCCAAGCCCACCAAATCAGAGTTTGGAGTGCCCCCGACACTGCTAGGCCAAGAACCACCGTCTATAATGACCATCCTCACCGAAAACTATACAAGAGAAGTGTTGCCCAGAAAAAAAGTACAGTTGCACTAGCATTTTTTGACCTTCGTCCAACTAGACCAAGCTGCTTCCAGCCAATCTACTATCACCACTGTAACACCCAATTAGGCCAAAAACAAATCGTAATATTATAATTTGAAGATATTTGTTGGGCTATCGCGTATAGACTTTACAGAAGTAGATCTCAACCCTACGTGGAGGCTTAAGACAGACACTAGACTTGGTTTCATAAAATGTGTGTAGAGTTCATACTATAAAAGCGGATTATAAACTTAAAAGAATCCTATTTGAACACCCCTAGTCGTAACAGAGGTAGAACCTCTTCTACGACTATGAGCGGTGACTTTAAAAATACGATGATCGCTCCCAACTGTAGAAGAAACACACCTCCGTTATAGTTTTGAGGTTGCATGTTATTGCGTATATCATATTCTTAGTACTTAGTTCAAATGATTAGTATAGGTCTTCTTATTAGCTATATGAAGATGATGCAAGTATTTAAACAAGGGTCATGGTTACATGTTTCACATACCCTATGCAAACAATAATTTAAGCGTAAGAGAAATTACATAGCATTGTCGAGTATCATGGCATCAAACCATAATACTTGAACTTTTCGTGGGTCTTTAACTGGTGTAAACCGTAAACTCCTCCACCCACATTACTCTGACACACAAACAACTGTAGCCAAATACATTTTGTGTACATGACTTAGCTTTTCATCATTTTCCGTGATTCTAGGGCTTATATACCCTGGAAATAATGGTTACTTTTGCCCCAAAATATTGTAGCTCCATAGTAATAATAAAATAAATAATGATAAAATATGCTAGCACAACCATCATGATATACATCTGATTCATAAAGGTTCACATAATTAGGGTATATGCTTGTCATATAGTCATCCACAAAATACATAATCCAAATCACACAACATAACACAGGGCCCCTATCACCATCACCATTGAGCTGCCTGATCCATGCACTTAGGTCGGCTAATGACAGGGAACCTCACCTACATGTAATAAAAAACCACATCTGATTACCAGTCCGAATAACTACAAGTAAAATAGTAAGATGGCAAATGGGCATTCCATTACACATAAAAACTTAAGAAACTTTAGAATTGTCTCACACTGGATGGTAAGCAAACATACTTAAACGAGTGCTGGTGCCCATGCACGACTAATATTCAATTTTATACATACAACACTTGTGCCCTCACATCCTCCATATTACACCCGCCATATTACTCAAGTGGCAAAATGAACAATTAAGTTAATGCCACAAATTTCAAAAATATATTGTGTTATGCAATACCTTTATACTCCGCACTATCTCAAGGTTTGAAAGAGTACTAGTACGGTCCATATATCCCGTACGCACTTTTACTTTTACTCGTAAAAACTGCAAACCCTCATATTTATACATATAGGCTTGGGAGATGATTCAATACTTAATTTTTAGATCTTATCTTTCGAAAATGATCAAGGGGTCTCAACCTTTAAGCTTTATTAAATGCGTGTAGAAAACATGGCTAAATGACCAAACATCAGAAGGATCCAATAAAATGCTGTGGATGTTGTCCTACGTCTAAAATGAAGTTAAACTCGACATGCACGGAATCAAGCAGCGATAAAGCAAAGGGAGAGTCATATGGATCTTGATGAATAGAGCTCCATATTCTAGTTGGTGAGCTCACCCATGGTACATAGTATGAAGATGGAACCGAATAAAAATTAGGTCACATCAACACACAAAACGAGGCAATGCCTAAACACAAGCTCAACACTTAAACATTACTTAATTATCTTAATTAAGTTTTAAGTGATTTTTTAAACCTTATTAGGTAACTTAATTAAAGTTTTGGTTTCATGTTCATTTGGTGGACTTTAAGCAATTCTAAGGTTTTAATCAAATGGGCTTATGATACAATTTTTCAAACGGCCCTAACAATATCCAAATGGGCTAAGATTTGGATGGGTTAGCCCTTGCACTCTAAGGTTCATGAGAAAAATTCCACCATGGATGTCCCAGGGCTGATCAAGTGGAACAAGTCTCCTTAAGCTCGGCCTTAAGGTGCTAGAACAGTATCCTGGGCTGCGCATTAATTTTATAATTGTTCGTTCATGGGCTAGAGGACTCCAAATGGACTTGTTTCAATAGACCTAGTTATCTAACACGTGGATCTTGAGCCCAACAATATTTAGGCCTAATTTACTCTGTAAACGGGCCTAAGTGGATTTTAAAATTGGATCACTAGATGGACTATTTCTAAAGCTATCTATACCCTAAAAAATTGGAAATTTATAAATAAAATTGGGAACCTACCCAAATGGCCCTGAAATCAGTAAAAGTTCTAATGAGACATATGGTAAGATGTGGAACAATTTTCACTCAAATCCAATATCATTAACCTATTTTAAGATAATTTCCAACAAGAGTAAAAAAAATTAGGGTTTTTACCTTGCACCTTTACACTGTTCTGAGTAAGTGCCACCAAAATATACTTAGATTGTTTTTAACTATTTCCAAAATTTATATATTCCAATTAGACACTTATTTGAGAATCATATATTTTTGCCAAATTTTATTAGCTCAAAATTGGTGGCTTAATGTATAACACAATCAAAGACCATGCTCACAATCACAAATAACACAGGAAAGATAACGCATACTTAAGGGTGATCTTTTGATTATTTAGTGGTTAGATTAGGCTTAAAAATTTAACACGAATTACTAATATCACCATGAACAATATGCTTAAAATTTTAACATGAATTACTAATATCACCATGAATAAAATGGCATGTTGTGCATTTACATATCCTACAAAGTAAGAGAGTAAAAATTGGAGAAAGGGGCGATTATGCCACTGTAACCGTGAAAGTTGCCACCTTTCCTCACTTCTACCCTAATGCATGGAAATTCTAGAGCATGTAAGGTAAAATGCTTAACAAAAAGTTATACATATACATGTTGTGAGTGAAACAAAATAAGAATTATGCAAATTTAACATCAGAGTGTCAAGATATAATTATTATAACAAAATAGTGCAGACTAGTGACCTACGTGCATTATAAAAATCATATCTATTTATTTACATGGTATAATAAGATACATGAGTATTACAAATTCTTCTAACAGAAATAAATACATAATCAAAATGTCATAAAAATGTAATCACTCAAAAATTGAAGAGATATACATCAAATAACGAGCAACAAAGGTAGCACAAACCCGAAACTAATGAAGGGAGACCAAAGGGAGGTCTTTTGAGGCATCCAACCTTAAAGCCTACCACCCTATGAGGCTAGAAACATGATGAGTGTGATTGGAGCTCTAAGGAGAAAGAATAAGGCCAAAAGAGGAGAAGTAGGTTGTTGGAGGTGAGGAGGAAAGGAGAAATGGTAAAAATATGAAGGAAGGGATGAGCTTTATAGAAAAAGGGTGGTTGGCTTGGTGATGTCATAGGTATGGGTGTCATACCTGAAAAGGTATGGGTTGGATAAAGAGGTATGTGTTGGTTTGGTGATGTCATAGATATGAGTGTCACATCTAGGGGTGGGCATCGGTCTGACGGACATCAGACAAGGTGTCATCTTCGTCTGTCCGAAATTTCATCGGACAATACTTGTCCGATCTAGTCATTGTCTGAATTGTCTATCGGGCAATGTCCGTGGATAGTCCAAAATCACAATTTACCCTAGTGAGTACTGTTCATAGACCGCCGCCCTATGCACTCCTTGAGTACCGCCTCCACTGCCGCCTGTAGACCCCCTCTGCCACCCTGTGCGTCACCTGTAGACCCTCCACCGCCCTGTGCACTGCGTAACCCTTTCGCTGCTGCCTACGAACCACCTTCGCTGCCGCCTATGGACCCCCTCCACCGCCCTGCATGTCACCATGTCACCTGTAGACCCTCCGCTGCCTTGTGTGCCGCGTAACCCCTCCATCGCCACCTACCTCCACCGCCCTCTATGCGTCACCTGCGGACCCTCCATTGCCCTACGCATTGCGTAACCCCTCCACTGCCCTCTGCTTCATCTATCTTCTTCTTTCTTGGATTATCACCTTTACCTAAAAATTCTCAATTAAATAAAGGTTAGGTCTTTTATTTTATATCTACTCATTTTAGGATTAATACTTATTTTTTATTAGGTTAATGGTTATTTACAGTTGGATGATAAGGCAAACAGAGCTTATACTAACCAAGTTGTGCAATATTTGAGCTATAAGGAGTGTAGGCATCGTCATAACCAGGTCACCAGCTTCTATGATCAATTCATTATTTATGCAATTACTTGGTGAAGGAAGCTATACACTGTGGGGGAAATAGGTATTGTCAATCAATAATATTTGTTGGTACCACTTTTATAAGTGGAATTGATTTACGCTAGTTATGATATTACAAATGTTAAAGGCATTATGTTATTGATATAAATATCGGACACTCGATCGGTCATTCAGTCGAACAAAGCAAATATTCATGTTTAGTTTGTTTCAATTCAGTTAAATTCGGTCAAATAAGCTTCAGACTTCAGTCGAACTCGGTAATTCGAACATCCGCGGCCACTCCGAGTCATACCTGATGAGGTATGATTGGATTATATAAATCGATATCGGTTGGGTTAGTTAAAGAGGTATTGGTTATCCTAAAACCCAAAATATGTAAGGTTTTTACCCTATAGTGATCAGACTAGACCCACTTCAGAAATGCACTACAAGTCGCAAAGAGGGGTTAGGATAGTCTAAAAAGGTTATCAAATACACAACAAGCACACAAAAGACACTCGTGTCCAAAGAGGGGTTAAGATGGTTCGACAGGGTTATCAAACACACAACAATCACACAAAAGATAGGTAAGAGACATGGTCCCTAACATCTAACTATATACGACTTGACTGGAGCAAATATGAAAAAGTCAGGTGTGCAGCATTTAAACAGGCATATAGAGTGCCGAAGGAGACTAAGGTCAGGCAAACTTACACCATACCATACACGAACCACAGTAAGAAGGGTCAGACCCTACTAACCTGATTCAAGTAACAACCGAACTGACAGTAAAACCTTTGGATAGACAACCTGGGTTTTAAAACCATTGTACTCCATTCAAAGCCGTCAACACAAACAAGTAGAGAACCACAATCGAAGAAGCCCGATGTTGCCAAAATCTCGCCTTGAAACACCTGTCCGGAGCAGGAAACAGGTGAAAGGGGCAGACTTTGGGGCTAGTCGCCGGTCAACCAGCATCATTACAGACTAAGTTTGGATGCCAAAATTGTAGCTTGCACATCCCTTTGCGACTTGTGCCTTGACACCCCTTTGGAGAAACCCGACGTAGCTAGAAAATAGCCCAAAAGACCGTCGCCCAAGCAGTGTGATAGCAGCAAGCAGCCAACTTCTCGGGCTTCATTCAGCTGATCATCGCTACCACAGGACACTCCACCACCTCCAATCGATCAAAATTGTCTCTAGATATAAACCCAAATTGAGTCCCGCCGCAGTAAGCCACCACCTTAGCCAGAAAATGGCAATAGAGCCCTCATCGAAAAGTAGTTCCATTGGAACTTTCCACCACCACCGTTGCTGGTCAGAAGCACCTATGGGCACCGTACCACCTCCACAACACTCATCAATCCAAGATACAATTTTATGGGCAGTCTCCCTCGTCACCATCGCCGTAAAAGTCATCGTTGGAGCCCCAAAGTCATCATTGCACCATCTGTGTAAATAGGTTCGTCGGGCCCATTTAATGTTGATCGTGTCTGCAAGCCTACTCATCCACGACCGCGAAGAGCTGTCCCCCGAATTGATTGTGAGCCAAAGTGGGTCCACTGACCCGCCCAAGACCCGGATTAGAACTTGTGCACCGTGCACCACCACAAACCGGCACAATCAGAGAGAAAAGCGAGCCTGTGTATGCCACCAGGTCTGGTCCACCCATTTTCTGGTTTGAACCAACCTAAAACGGTCTGGTTCAATCTATTATCATTCCAAAAATAATTTGAAGGCCTTCCCGACCTCAGATCTAGACATAACTTGCTACCCCATCATTTTTGGACTCTCTGGACACAGTTGTGAAGTTGTTTTGAAGATTTGAAGATAAGAAAGGGACGAACAAGGGTATTGGAGTCAAAACTATAAAAAACATGTCAATCCAAATGGCAGCAAAAATTTGTTATTTTGTGTAGGGTGTAAAATCAAAGAAAAATAATGAATTCATGGTTATTAAATCACTGTGAGACTGACTTAGGGATTATAGTTTAACCCTAAAGAACCTTGTAAAATTCCCTATATCTTTCCTCGCATATGACACTCATTTATTTTTAACTTGCCAGGTTTATTTGCCTGGCAAAGACACCTTTGGACCCACCAAACCCTCTAACCCAATACGAAGCTAAGCATGACCGTAGGGGCAAAAATCATGTGCCCGAACAAACTTATAAAAAGTAATTTGATTAACTTTGTTTAAAGTCATCTTCCCATTAATTTTTTATTGTTTTTTTTGTAAAAAAACTTTAGTTTGCTAAAATATTAAATATTAATATTTCTAATCTTTCCAAGTGGTTTTATGTATATTTATATTTTAATTAAAAATATTTAATATTTTTAAATTCAGTTCTCCAAAATTAAATGCATAAAAAATAATTAACTAGTTATAATTTATATTTAATATGTATGAGATCAAATATAATAAAAATTATTTTACCCCTACTGTACTATGATTTGAATAAAATTATTGTTGTCAGAATTAAATTTTAAAATACCATTTTCTTTCAGCCCTTTAGAATTTATATATATATATATTAGAAAAAAAACTATATTAAAAAAATCATATAAGGAGAAATTACCAATTTGTTGTAAGATTTAATTTAGTATGAAAATTTAAAATAAATAATATTTTGATTTTATTTTATACTTAAAAATAATAAATTTCAAAAAAATCTTAAATATGTCGAAATAATAAATAATAATAATAATATATTTTTATATAAAAAATAATATTGAATTGTTACATATTAGAAGTAATTACTTAGTCTAATTATTATTATTAGTAATAAATTCATATTTAAATATTGTCAAAAATAAAATAAAATAAATTATTACATTCAAAGAAAAAAACTTTGAATAATGACAAGAAATAAACAGTAAAACTACATTAATATTTATAAATAATAATACAATTGAAATATATATTAACAGATTACTCCCAACTAATTGGGAAAAAATCATTGAATAATTTGTTTACAATCAGATTAATCAAATAAAAAAGTTCTTACACCACTTTTCCGTGACTCGTGAGTAACCAAATTCTTTTATAAACTTTTTTTAAAATATAGCAAAAAAATTTACTAAATTGAAAAATATTTGACAAGATTAAGTTTTTGGGTAAGAATTATAAATTTTAATGTGATTGTTGAGTAACTAGAAGTAATGTAACAATGTGCCTCTTTAATTCAATTAACTATATCTACAATCTGTTCATCATTAGTGCAATAGACTTATAACTATTGAATAGTGTACATCATTAAAAATTCAATCGAGCATTAAATTTTAAAGTGGAAATTGTTTCATATGCTTTTAATTTTAAATCACAGAGAAAAACTTGACAGGTCTAATTAAGTACAAAATCCCAAATGAGCAAATATTATATATACCATAAAATTTCTCCCATTTTTCCAACTTGGGTTTGATTAATTTATTAAATTAACCACCTGAATCATGTTTACTCAAGATGGGGGAAAATATAGAAAAACTTTTATATTGCACAAAGAATTTCCTTTCCCATCTTGCTGATATCTACCATTGCTTAAAAATAATTATATTATTATTAATGTTGCTGTACTTGAATATATTTGTACACACCAATCTGCGTGTAAACATTCAGGATAATGAAATTTGAAGGAAAAATGAGCACCATGACCAGACAGTGAATTCTTGCGAATAATAATTACTCAATGTCCCTTACTACTACACAACCAAAACAACGGGCAATAGCTTAGGGTTAGTTTCATTCCCAGGGCGGTCTTGGGAATAAGAGATCAGAGCGCCGCCTACCATTTAGCCTTGAAAGGAAACTGATCCAATGTTCCAAATGACATCCCAATGTACAGAACAAAATATACACCGAATATATAGACAAAGGACTGAAATTCCTTGTTCTTCGTGGCACTCTTTGGCTGCACCAAACAGCTCCCGCGCTCTCAGAGACATTAATTATCGGCAGTCACAGAAAATCTCATCAGCATCAAGACAAAATTGGGGCTTGGTTTTTGATTGCCCGTCTTTGCTGCAACGACGGCAAAGTGGCCCAGGAAGATCAAATTTCCCACTAGGGCAAGGCGTGAATTCTGGTTGTCCTCAGATATGCAGAAGGATGTTGATGTCACTTAGCAGCATACCAGTTTTGAGCACATTTGGCATCTACGGCTAAGCCAACCTTAAGAAAATTTTGTCCATAAAATGGCTTTGACATGCATGCAATAACAATGGCTTTCGCAACCTCTGATGACTCCGTAGGGCCTTCCAGTATGACTTCATCATGTATCTGATAGAAAGCCCAATTGTAATTTCGTAAATGTGGCAACATATATTCTTCAAGCAATAAAGAAAAGGGAACCACTGGCAGGTCTGCAATTCAAATGTTCAATCCCTAGTCCTAGTTCTTGTTTCGGACCCCAAAAAGGAAATGCAGGTTCTTTCCCTGAAGAGCATTATGACAATAAAACTATTTATTATTAAGATGTGAAAGAGTAAACAAACCTGCAGCAACAATTTTCATCCAAGCTCTTTCAAACGAGTATTTCTTGATATCTCAAGCATTGCACACATTGCAACATCAGCGGCGCTTCCCTTTCAGATATTCAAGAAAAAACATAAGCAACTTCATATTTTAAATTAGAATTGTACACACAACTCTAGTACAGAGTGTTACTATAACAGAAACAGATCTTTTAACAGGATAAGAACCTGGACAGGGGTGTTTATAGCAGCTCGCTCAATGTGCCCCCTCTGGGCTTTACTAGCATTAGCCGTTGAAGGAAAACAACGAGATCTACCGAGAAGAGTGTAAACACAATGCTCTCTCGTAGCCTGTTCTTTGCGTTCTTCTTGCCACTTCAATACTTCTTGTCTCTCTTTGTACCAAAGATCTACAGTTCTCCTTGCTTCTTGAACAGAAACCCGATGAAAGGATTTGAAAAACTTCTAAGACATGTAGATAGTATTAAGGTCGTCCACTTAAATTACATTCTGACTGATAAACCAGTTACAGTAAGAAGTCATTCCTAGAGTAGGTAAATATAAAAAAATTATATGAATATCTATTATTTTTTTAATTCATCATCATCATTTTCAAGCCCAATTAACTCCAGACTATGTTCTATGTAAATCTTACCCATAATCCAAACATATAGTATGTATCCATGTATCATGGCTTGTAAGGCATTTTATCCGGGAGCAAAAAACCAAATGACATGGTTTTAACATGAAATAATTTCAAGCACACATTATTGAAAATGTTTTACGAGGTTTTTTTTCTTTCAAAGGGGAAATCTTTACAAGTTGAATGCCAGTAATATCACTCTAAACTAGTCTGAATAATGCAGGTCATGCCATCATTTATCATACATATTACTCATCAACCCAATGACTTAACAAATTGAAATTTGCCAGTAGAAAGACACGTTAACCCACAGCATGCATGCAGCATTGTCATCATCAAATAGCTAACATATAATGGTAATCACAATTTAAAAAAAATCAAATAATGTTGCTGCGGACTTGAACTTTTCCTCGAATTCAGTGAATAGAAAAACATGTCCACAGGTATTCATATCCTTCAACTTATCTGATTTTCTCTCGCTTACGAGGGCCACTCAGTATCTCCATCAACCTTTTTGCAATTTTTTTACCCGATTAAAGCCAATAATAATTCTTCACAATAAATATTACCATTTTCTTGGCACATGACCAATTAACTCAAGGAAAAAATTAGCATCAGCTAGAGTGAATATTCCATCAGCTCAAGTAAACATGAGCCATTAAAGTACAAGGACAGTTGGATGATGAGGGGAACTTTGTCCAGTTTAAAAAAATAAAGGCCAAGTGATCTTTTGAAGCATGGCTAGATCACTTTTTAGCTTGACAAGAACATATCCATACTAGCTAGACAAAGCAACCTCTTAACTTAAACCGGCCTTCGTATGTGAACCTTAAAACTTCAATATTTTGTCTCACAGTACAACCCATGCCTATTCTAACCACCCACATTCATTTTAGTATTAATTTTATTGGATTTTTTCAGCACTCTGGCATTTTAACACAAAGAGAGCTGACCTAACTAGAATTCAATACACCTCTTTTGTTAATTAAAGGGGAGTAGGGGACTAGCTACAACTATGACAAAATATCTGATGACCAGTCAGTTATGATTATTTTAGCTCTGATCATAAAAACCATTTCTTAGTCCATGCCAGCTCTCTTTACTCACCACTGTAAATATAGAGGAAAAACATTTATAGTAGAGCATGATTAAACTTCAATTTGCAACTCAAATAAATTTGAAATGCATATGATGTGGCTTGGTTCTTTATACCTTCCAATCTCAGGAGAGGCCAACAGGAGTTTTCCCATAAGCAATGGAGAAATTGAGCATTTTTGCTTTTCGTCTTTCAGAAGCAAAAGCGTCCTGGTAAGAATAGCTGATTATGAGAACTTCCTTACAAAGATGATGATAATTACATTTTAATTAGAACAATCCAGTTTCCTCATGAAGATGATGAACATGTGTAACGATGATTCATGTGAAAGACACCCCATATTGAGCATAGTTTCCACAAGTCGCCAAATTCAATGTTTCTATAAAATCATACCATTGCTACTAAATGCTTTAGTCATAATAAGGAGTGACACTAGAAAAGGGGAGATAACCAGATGTGGAAAAGATATACATCAACCAAATTTTTGCTTATACAATCAAATACAAGGTTAAAGCAATTAAACATCATTCTAAAAGGGATTGCTATAATTTTTCCTATCCATTTGACACAGAAAGTTAACAGCATATTTCACCTTTTATATTTCCATCAGAGATAAACTAGACCTTATAAGTATCTGACAATCTAAAATGGGTGCTCTTTGCGATTGTTTCCTTACTATGTGATCATGATTTCAATTTTGTAATCTACAGATTTCTCCAAATTTGCAAACTTTCTACTTACAGCAAGATTGATCAATAGGTTTTCTTCAAGGTGGAGCCAGCATTTCAGTCAGTTAACTTTGTGGTGGTATCGTTATTCTCCATGTTAGGCAAATCCTAAAATTGTTTCTTTGAGCACATAAGATCTGAATTAATAAGCCCTTTTATCAGCAACAATACCAAGGGATCTTATTTAACACGAAAATTGTTTCTTTGAACACATAAGATCTGTATTGGTAAGCCATTTTTCCAGCAACAGTAACAAGAAATCTTATGTAGGTTTCCTTAGCAGCGTGTGGCTGATATTGTTGATTATCTGAGTTGTTTTCCTTTCTTTGATCATTATTTGAGGTGTTTCTCGTTATTTGAATAAAATACCAACAAGTACAGCAAATGCAAACTATATAACAAACAAAAAGTCAGATAAAGTAACTTTAATTACTTTCAACAGGGGAACTGGAGGTTTCTCTTCCCCAGGTCGTGGGTCCCACTCCAGGAGAACTCTCTTATCCTTCACAGCGTCCAAGATGTAGGGATACATATTCATGGCTGTTCGAGAATGAAAATCCCCACCTGCTTTAAAGGCGTCCAACATGCTCTTACAGCCAGCAAGATGAGCAAGTATCCTCAACTCCAGCTGCAACATGAACTCAAGTGTCAGAAAGCCTAATCCAAGCAAAAACCAAGAAATAGAGGAAGCATAAGCACACCTGCCCGTAATCAGCAACAATGAGAGACTTCCCGGTGCAGCAATAAATGCCTGCCGTATCCTATATCTGTCTTTTTCAAGAGATGGTTGATTCTGATAGAAGGCAAACAACCTTAGCTCAAAACACACTGATAAACAAAAAACACCATTCCATAAAAACCAAAAATAAAGATGAAGAATGAGGCAATAGCCTCAACCACTAAAAATCTTTGGAAGAAACAAAATAGCCTCAGAAAATACTTCATGCTAACAATTAAGAAATGCAATATGCGACAAGAACTTTCTAGAATACAAATATTAAGATAACAAGCCTACCTGCAAATTGGGCCTTCTTGCACATAATCGTCAGGTTTCAGTATTAATGTTCAATGAACAATGAATGTGCCCATCGTTACCAGATATATGACTGCCCTGTAGCATCATAAGACATTCACGGTACCGAATTCAAAATACCATTTTAGGTTCTGTTTTGGATCAAAAAAAAAGGAATACATTGAAAAGCATATATAACAAAAAACTGGAGGTGAGAAGATAATTACCTGCAAAGGAAGGATGAAATTGGATATCAATGAATCAATTGAACACACTTCACACAAAGCAGCTATGGCATGGCAGGCTTCTTTCCCTCCTTACCTCCCCCAAAAGCTTCATATGCTGTACCGTAGGAAGATTTATCAATTGTACCACATTCTGCACCAGGATCATAACTTTTCTCAAAATCATCAACAGATAATTCTGGAGAGACGTCATCGAGGTTGTTTGACAAGTCCTCCCCTACCCTGGATTCCTCAGCAGAAACTTTTCCAGCCATAATCTTAAGTGCATCCCCAGAAACCGAAGGCCAACCAGAAGCTGTAAACATGTCAGTTGGCATCACCTCCCAAAGAGTATGAAGCTTGATAGTGTGATATTTCAAAGGAACCTTCTTGCCCTCCTCAACCACTTTATCAACATTAGGTACTTTAAATTCTCTTTTCAAAGGAAGACACTCATCTGGATTTTTACTGCAGACAGATGCAAGAACCATGCAATGGCCAGGGAGGAATAAGAATATAATATAGAAAAATTAAAAAAATACAAACATCTGACACAACAACAGCAGAATCTGAAAGAACCTCACACAATGCAGAAATTTATATTCATGATTGGCACAATGGTAACTTCACATACCAGTTTGCAATTCCACCAAAGAACAGTTGGCGCAATTGAGCATCACTCCCCACATTCATGTGTATGGCATCAGGACAGTACTTAGCAGCCCATTTTCTAAATCTATTAGCAGCAACATTTTGTTCTGAAATGGCTAATTTCTCCATATCTGCAAGGTAAGCACGGTTGACCAGCATGCCAATGGTTTCCATTTCAACCAACAGTTTTCCAAATAGACGCAAATACTCTTCATAAAACTGGTACATTACTCCTTTCGTTTTCATCCATTTCATGGACGACAACTTTGCTTTCAAGCTTTCAAACAAACTCAGTGTGCTCATAGAGTCTAAAGCTGAGTAACATATCCAAAGAATCCGCTCTTCTCTCTGAAGTTCCTCCACAGGTGCAACACTTATAAGCTTTCCCTCTGATCCATCCTTCTTGATTTTTTTAAGACCAAATATAGATTTCATGGAAATTTTTCCAGAAAGAAGGTCTCTGCTATTTCGAGTACAGCCTCCATCCATCACCTTTGGGTCCCCAGTCAAAGCTTCAAGAGAGTATCCACCTAGAATCCGTCTTGAAGAATCCCAAAGCCGAGCAAGATGCATAGTGTCCGCATAAAAACCAGAAACCTTAATTCCATAATTTTCAAGAATGTGATAATCAAAACTATAATTGTGCCAAACCTGTGATGTATAAGAAAATTTATATTTAAGATGGGTAAAATGTTGTATCAACTTAAGCCTTAAAAAATAAAATCACCACCTTCTTAATGGAGGCGCTTCCAAAGAACGGTGCAAACTCCATAAGGACATCTCTACCACCATCAAGCACATCCACCCAAATACATGACTTCCTAAAATAATCTGCCTGTGGCCCTGAATAAATGCTGAAACAGATAATCTCTCCATGGTCAACAGGGGTTTCAGCTTTGACATCAATTTTAGCCACCTGTGGAAGTATTCGATCAGTAGAAGATGATAAAATAGCAAGAACGAAAAAAAATGGCATACCAAATCAAGCATGTGATTACTTAAAATATGTTAGAACATGCCTCTGTGTCACATGCGTGGACAAGATCTTCGTATTGTGTTGTCAGCTTGTTCACAACCTCTTTCGCCAATGAGATATTGTCCACAACCAGGACCTTATCATACAATTGGAGAAGTCTCTCTTTCAAATCAAGAGTTGTGGGTTTCAATCCTGCTGTGGAAGTAAGCATTTTATGTACACTTTTTCTTACTGGATCTTCATTTTCATCATTAACCTTCTTAGGAGGTATATCTTTATTGCCCATCATCAGCTGTCCAGGAAAGTCATCAGCCTCGTCAGCCACTTTGGGAAAGGAAAATTTGGTTTCTTCAAGAAGACTTCCATTCACAAGGCCGTCAGTTCCAACATTACCAACACCAAATTGAAGCATACATTGATAATTGACCATTGGCAACATTTGTGAAGAGAAAACATTACCATGCAATTCATGATAGTGATGGTCCCGTGAATTTGACATATTGAAGGCCTCGTATTCCCATTTGTCTTGGATATCATCGCAAACTGTATCATTTTTCCTTGTTGATTCAACTGTAGAGTTTTCAACACTTTGCTGGTGAAGCATGGCAGCTTGAATACTCTGCTTAAAGGCTATCACTTCTTTGGTTGCTGCATTCCAACAATTGATGCTAGAAGGAGAAGAACCACCCCATTCTTTTGGCTGATCTATACCAAGAGAGCATCCAAGAAAGAACACTCCATAGTTTCTACTAGCATTTAGAATTGCAGAACCTAAAGTCATTCGCAGGAAATGCAAAGCCCTTCTTTTCTCGTGTGACCTGAATTTTACAAAATATGTGCAAGAGTGAATAAAACCACTCTTCGTGTAGCAGGAATTGTGACCATCAAATGAGCTATTTTTTTGCCTGAAAGAAAAAAACAATGTGAACGAGTAAGAATTGAATGAAACGACCAAAGAGAACAAAGCTGGGAGCTGAGCAGCAACAAAAGACATGGCTTAAATGTATAGAAGTTGCTGCTCATATCATCTCAGCTCAATCAAGGAATAGGGCTCAGTTTACAGAGTCCTGATATTTGGATATAAAGCAATTATCAGACGTCTTAACTGCAAATAAACCAATGCAGGTCCTTTGCCCTAAAAATGATAAAAAGTGACCCACCATAACACTGCATCAAAAAGAAGAATAGTTCTTGAACACATATCAACAGCAAAATATACTGACAGCTCCTTCAAACATGCCAAGCAGCATATTGAGAACGGGTGACAGTTGCGAACATTGTCAGAAGCAAAAGACAGAGCACAACACCGCATGGTTAAAAGAAAGACAGTTCTTGAACACAGTTTCCAACAACAAAACTACCATGTTTGATGCTCATCACACTCATCCACTTCTTCGAACAATCCAAACATCATTTCAAGCACCGGCATTAAATATTACCATCGTAAGAAGCATAAGACACGACAAAAAATTTAACAATAAGCATTTCTACAAAAAAAAAATTAACTGATTAGTAAAAATCTCTAAATATACATGCTCTCGTCAAAATCAAAAGTTCAAACGAACATTTGCGCCTGCTCAGGACTAAATAGCTCATCAACTCCAACAAACATGCCAAACATCAAAGCATCAATTTAAGCACATTCACATACAAATGGGAATTAAAAACAATGCTCCAAAAAAAGAAGGCATGCATGCATATATAAACCCCATGGAAATCCCCGTACAGGACGAAGCAGAGGTCGATAATCGAAAGGGGGAGGAGGAGGAGAAGAAAAGGGAGTGGCGGGAGGACTTGAATGGGGCACTCTGTGCCGAGAAACCCGCCACCGCCATCGCCCCCGCCGCTCTCCCCAGCCTTCTACAACCGGCGCCGCACCATCCAGGTGCCGCCGCCGCCGCCGACGACGACGACGAAGCCTAGCGAGGAACCTCGGGAAAGGCGAGAGAGTCGGTGACGGCGAGCTCCGACGGCGGCGCTAAAACCCCCAAAACCCAAAAGAGACAAAAGGGAGGGAAAACGTCGGATTTTATTACCTTTTTTGCGTTTTTTATTTGACAACCCCTCCTTTCTATTACCACAAAAAAAATGATTAAACTCAAATTTGATCGATGTTCGACTTAAAATTGATAATCGGCAAATTGTGGTTTATACTTGTTTGGCTGTACAGAGTTAACTGATAAATTATAATCTATATATCAAAATTAACTATTATACTAATTATAGTCTGTTATAAATGCATAAAAATATATATACTACACATTTATATATATATGTATATATAATGTATGTATATATATATATATAATGCCATGTTTGTATGTTTGATTGCAAGCGATATGATTCAATGTATCCGAAAAATAACAGGACCAGCTTTGGTTAGAGATCTAGACCAGGTGGCATGGGTGGTTACTGAACCGAAATTAGGTGTGCTGAGTGGAAGGTGGCGTGTGGTGCGCTAACAACTTAGACGGGTCATGAATCGAATTGGGAACACGATCACAGGTCATGAATCGAATTGGCAACAATCAGATCGACAGACGTAATTAGGAGAATGCGGATAGCCGGATCTAGTAGGGGCAAGCGGCGGCAGTCACGTGCATGCAGGCACAATAGACCCGCCTAAGGAGGGTGCAACACTAGTGAGTTGGAGGGCTCCAACAGCGATGGCAATTGGCTTCGACGACCGCCCAGAATAGAACAACTTGGTAGAGGGAGTGGAACCATGAGGCGTGGTGGTCAAAGATGGTGTTGAACTGCCGAAAAACGACAATAATGGCAATGGCAATAGAGGGTATCGCTTGACTTTTGCGGAGAATTTCGATGGCGGCGAGTGTGTGCAGCAAAGGAACTCAATCGAGACTTGTAGCTGACGGCAGGTGCTACCGATCAAATGTCGTGGAATGACCGGAAATAATACCGATCGGTCAAAAATATAAAAGCCTGTGACCCAAGCCAGGGTTTTATAGTCGCTAATTGGTAGGTTCGACTATTTGTCTGAGTTGGTTTAGCTTTCAGAACTTGTGCGCAGAGGAGAGGCCGACCAATATACCTGAGCATATGATGACAGCGTCAGCTACACAACAACAGACTGAATTATCAGTATATATGAGAGTATGCTCTGTTTATTTTTTTCATTGGATTATAGAATTAGAGTAGACTATTAATCGTAGAAGGACACCTTGATTAGGATTTTGGTTGAGGTGGTAGTTTTAGAGCATATAATTCGGCGGATGTCAGACTTACCTTATTTTATCCACTTTATTTTTTACTCGCGACCATAACTTGTTTGAGACGCGTTGATGACCTTTAAACAGTTTTTAGGAGCTTTTAGATGAGTTCTTTTATATAATTTAATTATTATTATTAGTGATGCCCTTGTGTTATAAATTAATATTGACTATGTGATTATTGATATTGTTGTGACAAAAAATTAACATTTTTTTGTATAATTGAAAATGTGTATTTTAATCTAATCTACAATATTTATACCTTGTGTGGTAAATTGTGAAGTTGCTTGTTGATTGTTGATGACTTATGATGAGCTGCAAAATTTATTAAACAAGGTTATTTTGATAGAAAATAATTATTTCTAGAAGTAGAAATCTATTGGTCAATTTAGAACCCTCATTATCACTTGTTAAAAACTAATTCATGCTAGTATTGTCTAATAACTTGAAAATACTTAAGCTTTGAACCATGTTTAAAATGATTTAAGGAGTTAGTGTTGAATATATTGTTAGTAAGTTACTAATGACTCATGTTTTGCATGTGGAAGTCATCACCAATAGATGTTAAATATTAGTGTGACCTATGGTAATTTGTAGAATTTCTAGGTTGTTTATCCCCTCGTATGGTTTACTTAAATTCTAGATAACAAATAGTTCCACTTCTATCGTTGTTCACATGGTAAAAAAATTATTTAAGTAATCTCGTTATCACTTTGTGGCGTAGTTATTTTGTGTTATCATATAATTTAGTCTCATCTATGGTTTTATCTTATCTTATGTAATTGTGTTCATTTCATTCACTCATACATCTCATTTACTCATCATATAGATACCATCGGCATTACTATGGTGTTTTGTTTGTGTAGGTTTGGTGTAAGAGCTCGTCGTCTAGGCGCGAGAGCTTCTACTAAGCCCATTAGGACTCTTTTCAAATTTATCGCTTATGCTATTATAGATTTGACTTCTAGATCATTGGACGTATTAAATGGTTATTTTATTGGACCCCACTTAACATGAACCATTTAGACGTATTTACTTCTGCGATTAATAATCATTGAGGATGAGATCCCTAATGTTGTTTATGAACTTAGCTTCACCTCACGTTGCCTTCGGGCCTACTTATATAATTCCCTTCCTAACTATATATATATATATAATTTTTTATCGAGTTTTCAATGAGGCGAGAGTTGGTAAATTTGACCTTGTGTATATAGTAAGTGGGTACGCATGCGTCTCGCAACAAGATCTAGATTAGTGAGAGGGTTTTTCTATTAATGAGGGATTTTGACTTCTTTAGGTCTTGAGCTTCCTCATACCCAGAGAGGTATGTAGTAGATACGTATTGTTGTGGTATCAAAGGTATTAAAGATGACTGTCTAAGAGTACTTGACCTTTGTGTTTTGGGCTAGAAGTTATATGGATGTATGAAGAGGGCTGAGGATATGTGCCTTTTCCTGAGAGTATGGTCAATTATTATCGAGAGAGGCATTTTTCAAGAGTAGCATAACATCAATTCAATTTAGGATGTTATCGAGTCTGTAGGTTAATGGCTTCTTAGTAGATGCCTTTTGAGTGTTCCTATAAAGACTTCATATAATTTTTCTTTCCTCATGGAAGTCACATTTTTACTTGCTAGTTTGTAATAGTTATTTTTTAAACAATTAACATTTCTTACTAATGTTTTTCTTATTATATATGTAGGTATTGAGTTCCTATGTTGGGTCGATTTTAGTAGAAAGACGTATAGATACTACACACCCTTGTACTTAATATCTTATTTTCTTTTGTGCATTTCTCTATGCTTGATGTGTTTGCATGTTTATTTATCAATATCTTTCATTCTCGAAACACTAAAAAAATTATTTCGATTTGTTTATCACTTTGAGTTTTATAGATTAATTGATTTAAAATAATTTTACTCGATTGTAATAATTTTGATCCGGTTATTAAGTGAACCACAATGAGGTGCGAGAGGAAAAGTACTCGAAAGTCGTCGGCACAGTCTGTCTCCTTCTCTAGCTGAGATGTTCGTGGTTGGAGTACGGTGACTTCAAACTTTGGCAATGGTAGGGCTTAGCTTGGGCTTGAAGAGGGAAGAAAGGGCTTTACGGTGGTGGTCTTGGCCTGGTCTAGGACGGCTGGGGTTGGTCGGATAAATTGCACAAACTGGGGCTCCAAAACCTACCAAACCAAGAGATGGGCTATCTTCCTTGTCACCAGCGAGCTTCAGCCAATGCTTTTGACCAGCGGCGGTGCTTCCACGATACGTGTAGGCTGTTGTGAAAACCGGGTAATTTTCACCAAAGATAACTAGTTCACTTTGAGAACTATTACCTAGATGACTAGCGTGAAAACTATTATACTAAAAATTACCCCAAGATAAAATTCCCAGGAAAGTATGGTGGGACACACGGTTCGCTTAAAAACCAACTCCTAGACAGAATTTTATCAAGTAATTTAAATAGCACAATAATTAACAACATCTATACCCGACAATAGCTATTAAATAGACATAAAATGAACAAAAAGAACACCGGAATTTAACAAGGCTTACGTCCTCGGACACTACAAAAATAATATTTCAATAATCAAAGAAATATTACAAAAGAGAGAAAGAAATAATTTACCAATAGAAGAAGGATGACAATTTTAGGATGTCTAGAACCAAAGGGGAGGAGCCTTATTTATAGGGAAAGGACTCCTCCCAAACCCACAAAACTTTAAATGTGGGACTTGATTTTGGCATACAATAATTCTCCACCTTGACAAAATCCCATACAATTCTCTCACAAATCCAACTTTTAGTAGTGTCTGCAAACTCCATCTTTCAATTTGTAATAATATTGACCAAGTCTAAACAATGTTTAAACTTGGCGGCAGTTACTACTTTTGTCAGCATATCAGCAGGGTTCTCAGTGGTCGGAATCTTCTGGATTATGACTCCACCTTCTTCTAGAATCTCTTGTACAAAATGATATGGAACATCGATGTGCTTCGTCCTTGCATGGTAAACCTGATTCTTTGCTAAATGAATAGCACTCTGACTCTCACAATGCACTTTGATGTGCTTTTGTTCTATTCCCAGTTCACCGAGCAACCCTTGAAGCCAAATTGCCTCCTTTACAGCTTCTGTAATTGCCATATACTCTGCCTCTGTAGTAGACAAAGCCACTATTGACTGTAAAGTGGACTTTCAACTGACTGGTGCTTTTGCAAAAGTAAACACATAACCAATAGTTGATCGTCGTTTGTCCAAATCACCAGCGTAGTCAGAGTCACAATACCCAATTATATACTGACCATCATTATCATCCTACTGAAATACTAATCCAACATCTAAGGTATCTAGAATATACCGTAGAATCTATTTCATAGCTTGCCAATGCTCCTTTCCAGGATCATGCATATACATTGTAACACCCTGTTTCGGCTCACCCGTGAACCGACCCGGAAATGTCACCGGCGACTGAACCGTTCGCTAATCTACTGGGTTCGGTTAAGCTCGACCTGGATCTACCCTTGGCGTCTTAAGATGGGATGCAACCATGAAATGCATGAATGGGAACAATTGGGTTCTAACGTGGTCCTACATGCATGCCATGACGTGCAAGTAAAACAAAACCATGCAACAAGCAAGAAATTTAAATAAAAATTCATTAATTTTTACGAAAAAACAGACAAAATCTCCCCTAGAAGTGAAATAAGGGCCAACCTGTCCACGACAAGAGTATATAAATATTTTATCAAAATACGATAAAACATAACAATCTACCATGGCATTCAATCATTATCTCAATCGTTTTCACCTGTGCCGAGTCTGAACTCCAAGGTTCCCTACTCATTCACATTTATCCGTTCATTTCATAACAAGCAATTCATCCAAGCAAACACATCAAAATTGTCATTCACGTAGCAATAACACACCATCATTATAGATTATATGCGGCAGGTACATGTGTGTGCGGTTCCGTGCTGCTCCTCCGTAGTCCCGACAGCTTTCATCCCTCGCATTTCTCACCTACATATATATAGAAAAACCATCAGTAACGAGTGTTACCGGCCTAGAAAATAACTAATATCAATCTGGCACAGGAGAGCAAACTCTCCTGTTGAATCAAAACCATATACTTCCTCACAGAACTCTCATCAGGGCATATATGGGAGCCGTCGCCATCGGGTCGACAGCGTCCCCCTTCTTTCTCATTCTCATACCTTGGTCATTTCTCTATCGCTTCTCGCATCAAATCTCATTCCTTTTCGCCCTCTACACCTTCCATATTACTCCTGGCCTTGAACACGAAGGCCGAGCACTCTTAGGCAGTCGCCTTTAGTACCCTTTGAACCACAAGTCTAGACATGCGATGCATTGCAGTACCCGTAAACCTCCACACTTCTTCGGGTTTGAGGAACTCAAAGGTGGAGTTGTCCGGATCCTTCGGGAACGAAGTGGGTTCTCCCCAGCTCTAGAGCCCGCTCTTCCGAGCACACGCCCTATCTGAAGGCGTGGCCGTCAGTAACCCTCATTCCATCTCTCACCGAAAATGCAAAAACTATACATATATAGGCCTGGGTTGGGATTTATACAATAGGCCCGAAGGCAACTTGTGGTGGATCTTAATTTCGAAAATCGACTCGAGGGATCTCATCCTCGAGGGTTATTAATCCGAACAAAACTGTTGGCTAAATGGCCCGAGTCAAGTGGGATCCGATAAAATGCCACTTAACTCGTCCTGCACATGATAAATCAAATACACAATAGAATAGCGTAAATCAGAGAACGAGTCCTAAACGGACCTGGTAGAAGCTCCAAACGGGTCCACGCGCCTAGGCGGCGAGCTCCTACACCGTACCTACACAATCAAGCTAAAAGCTAATGCCCGCATGATGAATCACACATCCTATAGCATGCACACACAATCAACACAATCACGCATCAATCATCACACATTCATCCTAAGTCAATTCTAGTGAGTTTTCAATCTACGTTTCATGAAATCAGGGTAATTAATTAGTTCACCTAATTAATTCCTTACTTTTCCATTTTAACACTCATCAATCAACCAATTTCATAATTTTTATTAAATTACACACAAACATACAGACACGTCAAAAACACGAAAATTCATCTAATTATCTAGTCTAGCATGCTTCCCTAATAATTATAAAATTTAAGAATTTACGTCGGAGTAATTTATACCTCGCGTCGTCGAAAATCGGCGACGGCTAGGGTTTCCGTTTCGTGGCTCGAAACTCGAATTCGGCACCTAGCGGCGTCCGAAGTTCGATCGGATTCGACCGGGTGCGTTCGGCGGATGATCCGGCGAATTTCCCACGAATCCAATTTTCCGGCGGTTCCGACAGTTTTCGCAGCGAGTTTTCCGGCGGTTTTCCGGCGATGATTCTGGACGGGGCAATCAGGGGGTCTATCGGCACCAGCTCGACGAGCTTGGTCCGATGGTGGTGTCAAACAGGGTAGCCGGGGCGGCGATGGCTGTCGGTGGCGGCGGCGGCGTGCTCCGATCGGGGCTACGGCCGGCCTCGACGGCGGTCGGGATGATGGGGGAAACGTCGGCGACGGCGAGAGGGTGAGACTGGTGGTCACAGCGGCGGTGACGGTGACCGAACGGCGGCAGAATCCGGCTCGGAGTGGCGACGGCCGAGGCGGCTTCGTGGCATCGCGGCGGCGCGCCGGCAGGCGATCGGTGGCCGGGGTCTGTCGGGACGGCACGACGACGGCGAGGGGACGACGGGCGGTTGGTTCCGGCGGCAGGGCGGCAGTCGGCGGCAAGGTCAGGGCGGCGTCGGGCGGCTAGGGTTTGGAGAAAAAGAAAAAGACGATCGGGGAAGATGAAGGGGCGTGCGATGGCATTTTTGTAAATTAAACTTGACTCGACTCCGACTCGAGTCAATAATAATAACTATCTCCTAATAAATCCTAAAAAAATCCAGAAAAATTGGGAAAAATCCCGTAAAATCAAACGAACACAGCAACATCCAAATGATATGTTCTATAACTAATAACCCACCCAAACTCACCTATATCGCGTCCTAATTCGTCATTTGGCCCTAAAAATATTCTACGATCAAATAAAAATAACAATCAATACTGCATACCTCCATATACTTGATAACCCATTTTTCATCATCTTTTTGACGTTATCATCGTATACTTGAGCATACATGACCCTCATCGCTCATAACTCACAGCTGGCCTCAACTCAGCTCGCGGTCCATGAAGCTGACTCGACTCGAACCGACGGTTGAACCGACTGGTTCGCTCCCGTAAAACTCTGACTCGAGTCACGGGTTTTACAACCTTCCCTCCTTAGAAAAATTTCGTCCTCGAAATTTTAACCAAGGAAGTTTCAACCATGTTCCTCATCTAAATGTAAGTGTTGGCGTAGTACCTGGTTGTGAAGCTGGTTGCTCGAACAACTCCGGGTATCGCTTCCTCATCTCATCTTCTCGTTCCCACGTAGCTTCTTCAACTCCTCGTCGGGTCCATTGCACTCGTACTAGGGGAACTTCTTTTCTTCGGAGAATCTTCACTCTTCGGTCCACGATTTGGACTGCATCTTCTGGGTACGTCAGGTCCGGTTGCAGCTCTACCTCTTTGAAGCTGACAACATGAGAGTTGTCGGGGTGATACTTCTTCAACATTGACACGTGGAAGACGTCATGCACAGCTGATAGGTGAGGAGGCAATGCTAGCCTATATGCCACTGGTCCAATGCGCTCAATCACGTCAAAGGGTCCAATATAGCGCGGACTGAGTTTCCCTCGCGTCCCGAATCTCGTGTTTCCCTTAGTCGGAGAGACCTTCAGGAGAACGTGATCTCCTAACGCGAAATGAACCTCACGTCTGCGCTGATCTGCGTAACTCTTTTGTCTATCTTGAGCTGACCTCATTCTTCTTCTAATCCTCATTACCACCTCTTGTGTCTGCTGGATCATTTCTGGCCCAACTACCACTGGTTCGCTGCCCTGCACCCAACACACTGGGGATCTGCATGGTCTGCCGTACAGTGCTTCGAATGGTGCCATTCCAATCGTGGCCTGATAGCTGTTGTTGTAGGAGAATTCCACCAGAGGTAGGTGTTCTTCCCAACTTCCTCCGAAATCCAGGATACATGCGCGAAGCAAGTCTTCCAGGGTCTGTATGGTTCTTTCCGTCTGTCCGTCTGTTTGAGGATGGAAAGTTGTGCTGAATCTCGATTCTGTGCCCATAGCTGCCTGAAAAGCCTTCCAAAATCGCGATGTGAACCTCGGATCCCTGTCTGATATGATCTCCCGTGGTACGCCGTGTAACCTGACTATCTGATCTCTGTACAGCGTAGCCAATGTGGTCAGTGGGTAATCCATCCTGATCGGTATGAAGTGTACGCTCTTTGTAAGTCGATCTACTATGACCCATATCGCATCCTTTTGTTGGCGGGTCTTAGGTAAACCAACTACAAAGTCGTAAGCTATACTCTCCCACTTCCACTCTGGGGTTTCCAACGGTTGTAGCATTCCACCTGGACGTACGTGCTCGGCTTTCACTTGCTGGCATACCAAACATCTAGCCACTGTATCGTATACTTCTCTCTTCATTCCTGGCCACCAATAGGTTCGTCGGACATCGTGGTACATCTTCACTCCACCTGGGTGTACTGAGCATCTCGACGTGTGAGCTTCGTGAAGAATAGTACTTCGAAGTCCGGGATACTCTGGAACATTAGGCACGAATAGTCGGCCTCTCAATCTGACTAATCCGTCTGTATCCCTGGCCAATTCCTGATGTGTTCCTTGTTCCAACCACTGCTTCAACTGCGGATCTGCCTCCTGTGCAATCCGAATCTGCTCAAGCACGCTTGGCTGAATCGTAAGTCGCGCCATCATCCCAACTAACTGTCTCTGGCCCGTAGTGTACTCGGTCACTGACAATGCTGCTAATCCTGCGGTGTACAAGAATCCTGGCTTCCTGCTCAATGCATCGGCTACCACATTCGCTTTGCCCTCATGGTATGCTATGTCAACCTCGTAATCCGCTAACATCTCCAACCATCTTCTCTGTCTGCTATTCAGATCCTTCTGCGTGAAGATATATTTCAGACTCTGGTGATCAGTTAGAAGTCTGAAAGATGTTCCATATAGATAGTGCCTCCATATTCTGAGAGCGAATATGACTGCAGCAAGCTCTAGGTCATGAGTAGGATAGTTACGCTCATGCACCTTGAGCTGACGAGATGCATAAGCAATAACCTTATCCTTCTGCATCAAAACACAACCTAAGCCAATCCCTGAGGCATCAGTATACACTACAAAATCCTCATGTCCCTCAGGCAATGCGAGGATAGGCGCCGAAGTCAACCTCTCCTTTAGCATCCTGAAACTCTGCTCACATTCGTCTGTCCATATGAACCGTTCCTCTTTCCTAGTCAGTCGTGTCAGAGGGGCTGCTATGGAAGAGAAGTCCTGAATGAACCGTCTGTAGTATCCAGCCAATCCCAGAAAACTCCGAACCTCCGTAGGTGTCTTCGGTTGTTCCCACTGCACTACTGCCTCTATCTTAGCTGGATCTACTGAGATGCCTGATGCTGAGATGATGTGGCCGAGAAAATTCACCTCTGACAACCAGAAACTGCACTTCAAAAATTTCCCATACAACCTATGCTCTCTCAGTGTTTGCAACACAATCCTCAGGTGTTGCGCATGTTCTTCCCTGGACGAAGAATATACCAGTATGTCATCCACAAAGACGATCACAAACTGGTCCAAGTACGGATTGAACACTCTATTCATCAAGTCCATAAATGTTGCTGGAGCATTGGTCAATCCAAACGGCATGACCAAAAACTCGTAGTGTCCATATCTCGTCCTGAACGCAGTCTTCGGGATGTCTTCTGCTCTAATCCTCAGTTGGTAGTATCCTGATCTCAAATCAATCTTCGAAAAGACGACTGCTAAGCTCAACTGGTCAAATAAATCATCAATACGAGGAAGAGGGTATCTGTTCTTAACCGTTGCATGGTTTAGCATCCTGTAATCTATGCATAACCGCATGCTTCCATCCTTCTTCCTCACAAATAACACCGGTGCACCCCAAGGGGAAACACTCGGTCTGATGAATCCTTGGTCCAACAGTGTCTGTAGCTGTTCCTTCAGTTCCTTGAGCTCAAGAGGTGCCATCCTATACGGAGCTCTCGAAATTGGGGCTGTGCCAGGCATCAACTCGATGGCAAGATCCACCTCTCTGTCTGGCGGCAATCCAGTAATCTCCTCAGGAAATACATCTGTAAATTCGCAGACCACTGGAATCTCCTCTATACTCGGTTGTTTCCCTGGTCCACTCTGCTCAGTCAAAACTAACGCTGCCATTATCAGTTCACTGCCTCTGTCCAGTTGTCTCACTGCACTCTGATAGGATATCCATCCTTGCTCCCTGTCTCGGCCCTGACCTTGGAAGAAAAAGCGGCGCCTTCCATGGCGGAAAGTCACCGTCTTCCTTCGACAATCTATCACTGCTCCTTGCTTGGACATCCAATTCATCCCAAATATCACATCAAATTCTTGTAGCTTGAATAGTATCAAATCAGCTACAAGCTGTCGCTGTTGAATCTCAACAGGGACATCACGCACACACTCGCCCGTAGCTATTACACTACCGGCAGGGGTGGACACTAACAGTGAATGTCCTAACTCCTCTATCTTACATCCAATCCTATTAGTGTGCATGTACGAAATGAAGGAGTGCGTACATCCAGAATCAAACAAGACACGTGCAGGTACAAGGCCTACGGAAAGCGTACCTGTCACGACCGTCGTATCCTCAAGGGCCTCTGCTACGGTGGTTGCGTACATCCTTGCTGGTTGCTGTTGCTCTGGTGCAAATGGTGCGGCCTGATTCTGAGCTAACTGTGGCTGTGGCTGTGGCCTACCCTTCTGCTTCCTAGTCTGTCCTGCAGCCATGTACCCTCTCTGATCTTGTCCCCTCTGCTGCTGCCTCGGTGGTTGTTGGTCTCCACCTCTCTGGCCTTGTCCATGGCCCTGTTGGCCTCTCTGCTGTGACTGCTGTTGGGGAGCTGGAAGTGCAAGTCTCTGCTGAGGCGCTGGGAGTGTCAACTGCTGGCTCTGGCCAGTCGGACATGTTGCAGCCCTATGTCCCAGTTGACCGCAACTGTAACAGGCCCTAGTGCCTCCTCTGCACTCTGCGGCCCTGTGCCCTGGCTGACCGCAGTTGTAGCAAACCCTAGTGCCTACTCTGCACTCTGCGGCTCGGTGCCCTGGCTGACCGCAGTTGTAGCATACATTTCTGCCTGCTCTGCACTCTCCCCAATGATGGCGTTGGCAATTCTGACAGAATGGGGCTCTGCTGCCCTGAACCTGGCCATCCATGGCTCTCATGGCTACTGGCACATCTACACATCGTCTCTGCTGTGCCCCCTGCTCTGGCTGATATGGCCTCGGATGTTGCTGCCTCTGGTCGACATCTCGACGTGGTCGTGTAGCTATCACCCGCTCTGCTTCGCCTGCAGCTCTTACTACATCACCGAAGGTAGTAAACTTCCTATCCAAGTATGCCATCTGAATCTCATGATGGAGGCCTTCATAGAAGCACTCTATTCTTCTTCCTTCGGTCGGAACCAAATCTGGTGCAAATCTCTCCAAGGCTCTAAACCTCGTCTCATACTATACCACTGTCATAGGTCCTTGCCTCAACATCTGGAACTCCCGTTCCTTCCTTTTCCTAACATCTGGTGGAAAGTACTTTCCATCGAATTCCACTCTGAATTCCTCCCAAGTGATGTCCTGAGGCTGGCGATGAGCAAATACAGAATTCTGCACCGAACTCCACCATATCCTCGCTTTGTCTTGGAATGCTCCTGTGACGATGCATACTCTGTGTTCTACGGGGCATGCCATACTATCAAACACTCCTATGGCCGACGATATCCATAGGAATGCCTCCTCCGCATCCAACTTCCCAAAGAAAGGTCATCCGCCATTCTTCACGAACCTCTCATATTGCCACAGTTCCAAACTCCTCGCATCTACAGATCTGTTTGATCCCTCTCCTTGCTCATATCGGGGAAACTGTGGTCCTGTACCAACTGGTACACTATCACCTCCAACTGCTCCACTCCCCCTGCGGTCTGCCCGCTACCTGCTATCGCGGGTCCACTGACGTCCTGTCTCATCCTTGCCTGAAGTGGGGCAACTAGAGGAGCTGTTGTGGGGGTAGCTCCCTGTTGCAGCGGTGGAGGAGGAGGCGGCAGCGGAGGGCCCATGGGCGCTACTGGCTCTCCTTGTGCCTCTTCATCCACGACTGGCCTCTTCTCTGCTCTAGCCACTGATAGAGCTATCTGTCTGAGCTCTCTCCTAAATTCCTCCTAATTCTGCTGCATTTGCATCTGAACCTCAACTAGCCTAGCTATCACAGCATCCCTTTCCTGTCGACTACTCCCACTGCAGTGACTGTCGCGTCGACTGTCTCGGCGATGGCTCTCCGTACGACTGACTAGCTGATACCGGTACACTCATCTCTGCTGGTGGCATGGTGGTCCTAGGTCGACTGGAAGCAGTGTCGCTGTGACCATGGCTGGGGCTGTCCTGCCTGGGCATGGGAGGAGATGGACTCCTGATCTGTGTCCGACGGGTCTGTGTGACCATCCTGCTAGTAGTTCCTGCTCTAGTCTACTCGCCTGTCACACTACCGATTTGTAAGGAAATCTACAATCAAAAACATTAAAACAGAAAAATACCTGTCGGAATAGCTCGGAGTAGCTTCGGCACATATGTAACCTATAACGCATCTACCATCTTAATCAACCAAGGGTTAGCTTTGATACCATTATTGTAACACCTCGTTTTGGCTCACCCGTGAACCGACCCGGAAATGTCACCGGCGACCGAACCGTTCGCTAATCTACTGGGTTCGGTTAAGCCGACCCGGATCTGCCCTCGGCGTCTTAAGATGGGGATGCAACCATGAAATGCATGAATGGGAACAATTGGGTTCTAACGTGGTCCTACATGCATGCCATGACGTGCAAGCAAAACAAAACCATGCAACAAGCAAGAAATTTAAATCAAAATTCATTAATTTTTACGAAAAAACAGATAGAATCTCCCCTAAAAGTGCAATAAGGGCCAACCTGTCCACGACAAGAGTATATAAATATTTTATCAAAATACGATAAAACATAACAATCTACCATGGCATTCAATCATTATCTCATTTGTTTTCACCTGAGCCGAGTCTGAACTCCAAGGCTCCCTACTCATTCACATTTATCCGTTCGTTTCATAATAAGCAATTCATCCAAGCAAATACATCAAAATTATCATTCACGTAGCAATAACACACCATCATTATAGATTATATGTGGCAGGTACATGTGTGTGCGGTTCCGTGCTGCTCCTCCGTAGTCCCGATAGCTTTCATCCCTTGCATTTCTCACCTACATATATATAGAAAAACCGTTAGTAACAAGTGTTACTGGCCCGAAAAATAACTAATATCAATCTGGCACAGGAGAGCAAACTCTCCTGTTGAATCAAAACCATATACTTCCTCAAGAATTCTCATCAGGGCATATATGGGAGCTGTCACCATCGGGTCGACAACGTCCCCCTTCTTTCTAATTCTCATACCTTGGTCATTTCTCTATCGCTTCTCGCATCAAATCTCATTCCTTTCCGCCCTCTACACCTTCCATATTATTCTTGGCCTTGAGCACGAAGGTCGAGCACTCTTAGGCAGTCGCCTTTAGTACCCTTTGAACCACAAGTCTAGACATGCGCTGCATTGCAGTACTCGTAAACCTCCACACTTCTCCGGGTTTGAGGAACTCAAAGGTGGAGTTGTCTGGATCCTTCGGGAATGAAGTGGGTTCTCCCCAGCTCCAGAGCCCGCTCTTCCGAGCACACGCCCTATCTGAAGGCGTGGCCGTCAGTAACCCTCATTCCATCTCTCACTGAAAATGCAAAAACTATACATATATAGGCTTGGGTTGGGATTTATACAATAGGCCCGAAGGCAACTTGTGGTGGATCTTAATTTCGAAAATCAACTTGAGGGATCTCATCCTCGAGGGTTATTAATCCGAACAAAACTGTTGGCTAAATGGCCCAAGTCAAGTGGGATCCGATAAAACGCCACTTTAACTCGTCCTGCACATGATAAATCAAATACACAATAGAATAACGTAAATCAGAGAACGAGTCCTAAATGGACCTAGTAGAAGCTCCAAACAGGTCCACGCGCCTAGGCGGCGAGCTCCTACACCGTACCTACACAATCAAGCTAAAAGCTAACGCCCGCATGATGAATCACACATCTTATAGTTTCAGTAGTTTTCCAGCGAGTTTCGGTAGTTTTCCGGCGATGATTCTGGACGGGGCAATCGGGGGTCTATTGGCACCAGCTCAATGAGCTTGGTCCGATAGTGGCATCAAACAGGGTAGCCAGGGTGGCGATGGCCGTCGGCGGCGGCGTGCTCCGATCAGGGCTACGGCCGGCCTCGACAGCGGTCGGGATGATGGGGGAAACATCGGCGACAGTGAGAGGGTGAGACTAGTGGTCATTGTGGCGGTGACGGTGATCGAACGGCAGCGGAATCCGGCTCGGAGGGGCGACGGCCGAGGCAGCTTTGTGGCATCGCAGCGGCGCGCCGACAGGCAATCGGTGACCGGGGTCTGTCAGGACGGCACGACAATGGCGAGGGGACGATGGGTGGTTGGTTTCTGTGGCGGGGCGGCAGTCGGCGGCAAGGTCAGGACAGCGTCGGGTGGCTAGGGTTTGGAGAAAAAGAAAAAGACGATCGGGGAAGATGAAGGGGTGTGCGATGGCATTTTTGTAAATTAAACTTGACTCTACTCCAACTTGAGTTAATAATAATAACTATCTCCTAATAAATCCTAAAAAAATCCAGAAAAATTGGGAAAAATCCCGTAAAATCAAACGAACACAGCAACATCCAAATGATATGTTATATAACTAATAACCCACCCAAACTCACCTATATCGCATCCTAATTCGTCATTTGGCCCTAAAAATATTCTACGATCAAATAAAAATAACAATCAATACTGCATACCTCCATGTACTTGATAACCTATTTTTCATCATCTTTTTGATGTTATCATCGTATACTTGAGCATACATGACCCTCACCGCTCATAACTCACGACTGGCCTTAACTCACCTCGCGGTCCATGAAGCTGACTCGACTCGAACCGATTGGTTCGCTCCCGTAAAACTTTGACTCGAGTCATGGGTTTTACATACCTGCTCACAAACCCAACTGCCTGTGAAATATCAGGCCTTGAACAAACCATTGCATACATCAAGCTACCAATAGCACTTGCATATGGTACTTTTGCCATGTATTCCCGTTCTGCATCATTCTTTGGTGACATGGAAGCACTAAGCTTGAAATGAGGAGCAAGTGGTGTACTAACTGGTTTTGACTTCTCATTTATGCCAAAACGTTTTAGTACCTTCCTCAGATATTCTTTTGAGACAAACAAAGCCTCCCTAATTTCCTGTCTCTAGATATCTCCATGCCGAGAATCTTCTTTGTTTCACCAAAATCCTTCATCTCAAACTCCCTATTCAATTGAGTCTTTAACTTCTCTATTTCTGTCTGACTCTTAGAAGCTATCAGCATATAATCAACATAATGAAGAAGATATATATAGGATCCATCTTGTAGCTTGCGTAAATACACACAGTGATCATATTTGCTCCGTGAGTACTTATGCCCTATCATGAACTTGTCAAATCGCTTGTACCACTGCTTCAAAGATTGCTTCAATCCATATAGCGATTTGTCCAATTTGCACACCATCTTTTCTTTTCCATCAACTTTGAATCCATCTGGCTGAGACATATAGATTTCCTCTTCCAAGTGTCCATGTAAAAATATAATTTTTACATCCATCTGAACAAGTTCCAAATCCAATTGTGCCACCAAAGCCAATAAAATTTTGATGGAGGAATGCTTTACAACTGGAGAAAATACTTCATTATAATCAACTCCCTCCTTTTGAGCGTAGCCTTTAGCCACCAATCTTGCTTTGTAGCAAATATTATCTATGTTAGGAAATCCATCTTTCTTTGCATATACCCATTTGCACTCAATTGCCTTCTTTCCCTTCAGAAGACTAGCTAGTTTCCATGTCTGATTCTTTTGAAGGGACTGCATTTCTTCCTTCATGACAATCGTCCACTTTTCTTGTTCTGAACTTTGAATTGCTTCATTATAAGTGGCAGGAACATCATTAGTTGGAATTGGTGCTATAGAAGAGACCATATCAGCATAGTGGGTAGGTTGTCTAATGGTTTTCTTTCCCTTCCTTTGTGCAATTGATTCATGTTGATGTACAGGTTCTTGGGTAGAACCTCTTCTTCAATTGACTCTTCTTCTACTGCAGGAGAGTCATCATCAGTTTCTGCATCTGCTGGGCTGTGACCATTCTATTGTCATCAATCTCCACCTGTTTGGGAGTACCATCTATTTACTTCATATTTTCATAAGTTACCTTTCTCAACGTGGTAGATTCATCAAAGGTAACATGTAAAACCCACGATTCGAGTTAGGGTTTTATATTCAGAACCGGTCGGGTCGACCGTTATTTTTTTCGAGTTGAGTCAGTTTCAGGACACGTGTACCGAGCCGATGTCAGTCGCGTGTATGAGCTATGAGGGTCATGCGTACCCAAGTATATGATGATAACGTCATGAACACAGCAGAACAGAATGAGTTATCAGATATATGAGAGTATGCCAGTCATTTTTTTATTATTTTTATATATAATGGATCGTAGAATTAGTTTTAGGCCGTTTATCGCGTTAGGATGCGTTACGGAGCATTTTGGGTGGGTTGATAGTTCTAGAGCATATCATTATGATTTTTTTGATGTTGTTTGATTTTACGGGATTTTTCCCGATTTTTATGAATTTTTTTAGGATTTAATACGACCTAGTTATTATACTTGACTCGAGCCGGAGACGAGTCAAGTCTTAATTACAAGTTTGCCACCCAACCTTTCTTCTTCGCCACGACCTTTTCTCCCCACGCCCAAACCCTCGTGCCGCGCCGCCCCTGTTCGCGTGCCACCGCCGCCGCTGTCGGCGCCGCCCGGCCGTCGACCGACGCCGCCCAGCTCGGCGACGACGTCGCCCTGCCGCTACGACCAGGCCCGGCCACCATCGGGCCGCCGCGACGCCGGAATCGCCACGCCTAGCGCCGCGGCTGCCTTTGGTCGCATCGCCGATTCTGACGCCGGCGACCGTCGCAGCCGTCATCCAGTGGTCGCCTCAGCACCACCTACCACCCAGCGACCTTCCCCGACCGGAACGGAGGCCATCGCCGCCGTGGCCGGCCGGATCTAGCGACCCATCGCCGCCGGCCCTGTTTTAGCCATTTTTCGGCGAGCCGCCACCTCCGTTAGCCGCGTCGACCTCGTAGATGAGTCGGGCTCGCCGAGCCGGTTCCGAGGGTACCCTACATGACCCCTATCCAACTAGTAGATACCACCGGCAATAGTCGCCGGAAAACCACCGGAAGTCGCCGGAAAACCGCCAGCAACTGCCGGAAAACCGCCGGAAAAATCGGAATTTCTGGAATTCGCCGGAATTCACCGGATCTTCCGCGGGGCTCACCCGGTGGAGCCCGATCAAGCTTCGGACGCCGAGGAGCGCCGAATTCAAGCTCCGAGACGCGCGACGGAACCCTAACCGTCGCCGATTGCCGACGACGTGAGGTATAATTACCTCCGATTTGATTATTTAAAGTTGATGATGATTGTTAGCACAACATGCTAGGATTTATGATGTGATTGATAGTGAATGGAGGATAAGTGATGAAGTGATAAGTTACATGATGAGATTAAGTGTGAATGAAGGTTCAGCGATCTAATGAGGTAGGAGTCTTAGCATGATAAGTGATCAGGACGTAACTTTGAAAAACGCAATAAAATTGGTATGACTAGGATGAGTTAGAATTATTTAAATTTATGATTATTTAACTGTTGCTGGATGTTGATGATTGAATTGTGATTGATGTTCATTGTGTTTGATGCATCATTTAGTTAGCGGGCGTTAGTATTTAGTTTTGATGTGTAGGTACGAAGTAGGAGCTCGCCGCCTAGGCACGATGACTACGTTGGAGCTTCTACCAGGTCCGTTAGGACTCGCTCTCTGATTTTATCGCTCTTTCTATTGTATGTTTGATTTATTGATCTGCAGGACGGGTTAAGTGGACGTTTTATCGGATCCCACTTAACTCGGGCCATTTAACCGAACATTTTCCGGATTAATAACCCCTCGAGGATGAGATCCCTCGAGGTTGATTTCCAAAAACAAGATCCACCACAAGTTGCCTTCGGGCCTATTATAATGAATCCCTGACCCAGCCCTATATATATAGTTTTATCGAGTTTTCAGTGAGACGAGAGATAGATGAAATCGACTGCACGTACCATGCAGAGGATGCCGTGACAGTCAAAGCGGGCTCTGGATTAGTGCCAGCGGACTGTTCCATTCCCGAGGGATCCTGACAACTCCGCGTTTGAGTTCCTCACACCCGGAGGACGTGGAGGTTTACGGGTACTGTTTAGTACAGCGCATGTCCGGACTTGTGGTTCAAAGGGTACTAAAGGCGACTGCCTAAGAGTGCTCGGCCTACGTGCTCAAGGCCAGGAGTAATATGGAGGTTCGGAGAGGGCTTAGGATAAAAGTTTTACGTGAAGTACTGAAAAAGAAGTGTCGTGAGTGGCACAGTACCAGCAGTAGTAAGTTCGGGATGCTGTTGAGTCAGCTGCTCGACGGCTCCTTTAGTAGTTGCCCTTATGAGAGTTCTTGAGGAAGATATATATGATGGTTTGCTTTCCATGAGAGTTTGCTCTCATGTTCCAGTTTGATATTAGTTATTTCCGGACCAGTGACACCCGTTGCTGACGTTTTTCTACTATATGTAGGTGAGGATGATGATTGGTGTATGCCGGCCTCGACGAAGGAGTAGCGCTTGCATTGCACACACATACCTGGTGCCGCGCCGACTTTTGCGTAAGATGTGATGTGATTGGCTTTTGTAATAGATTTACATATTGGTATTTATGCATGTGTTTGTGAGGCTTGTATGCCTTATTTTAGAAATGCGTGGGAATGTTTTGAGAAAGACTTTAATGATGTGCTATGTTGAAATGAAAAGGAATCAAATGAGCTGAGTATGAGATTGTAGGTGGGCTAGACCCAATTACAGTATGTTTGGATGTTTGAAGTCTAGTGTGATATAAATTGTTGTTTTATATATATATATATCGTGCCGTATTTTAACAGGTTATCCCCTTATTGCACTTTTAGGGGAGGCTCTGTCCGTTTTATTCCGGGTTTTATGAATTTTATTGCTGTTTTAATTATTTTGGTGTGCGATGATTATCATGACATTCACGTAGTATCCTGTTAGGGTTTTGCATTTCATTCATATATTGTTTGCGCATTAGCGGCGTGCTCCATCTTGAGACGTCGAGAGGGTTATGTCGTAGCCGTTTAGGTTTTGGGTCAGCCAACTTAATCGGTTTACGAGTAGTTCGATCCTTTGTAACAGTTCCGGTCCGGGTTGAGAGTAAACCGGATTGGGGTGTTACACCTTAACATGGTAATATGTAGTGGAACCAAACACATGTAAGGAATTATAATCTGTAGTAGGCTTCCAGACCATTTCTCCAATAGAGTTTTACCACCAATAGCAGTAGATGGTAAATGATTAAGAAGGTGACAAGCATATACCAAAGCCTCAGCCCAAAATTCTTTGCCCAACCCAGCATTGGATAACATACACTAAACTTTCTCCAACAAAGTTCTATTCATTCACTCTGTCACCCCATTTTGTTATGGTGTATTTCTGACAGTGAAGTGTCTGACAATACCTTCATTTTCACAGATCTTTTGAAATTGATCATTTTTTAATTCTCCACCATTGTCTGTACGAAGACGTTTAACTCTTCTGTCTATTTGAGTCTCCACCATCTTTTTCCATTTTAAGAAAATTCCCAACACTTCATCCTTCGTCTTCATTGTATATACCCAAACTCTCCGGGGAAAATCATCAACAAGGGAAACATAATAGTGTTTACCTCCCAATGAAGTTGTTTTGGAAGGCCCCCACACGTCTGAGTGAACATAATCCAAAATTCCCTCAATATCATGGATTGTTGTTCCAAATTTCACCCTTGTTTTCTGCCCTTTGATACAGTGCTCGCAAAAATCTATTTTACAAGCCCGAGCTCTTTTTAATAATCTTTGATCTATCAATACTTTCAAAGATTTTTCTCCAGCATGCCCCAAGCGTATATGTCATAACCTGGTTGCTTCTGACTCCTGATCATCAGTAGGAGTTGCTGTCGGTGCCGCTTCCCCAACAATTGTACTACCCATAAAGTAATACACATTGTTTCTTCTTCAGATCCCCTTCATTATTACAAGTGCACCAGAGATGATCCTCATTATCCCATCTTTCGCCCTTACTTCGAAACCTTTTGACTCTAAGGTTCCCACAGAGATGAGATTCTTCATCAAATCTGGCACATAATGAACACCAGTTAAGATTCTAGTTGATACATCATGATTCCTCAAGTGAATTGAACCAACTCCATATGTGACAAGAGGGGCATTATTTGCTGTGTAGACAATTCCACCCTTTAGTTCTTTAAAATCAAAGAATCATTCTCAATTGGGCATCATATGATGGCTACAAGCAGAATCTAGCAACCATGCACTAGAATTGCTAATTGATGCAGCAATTGAAAGGTCTGAGTCTACATCATCACACTCAGCAACATTTGCAGCAGCTTTTTCCTTATTAGATTTGCCTTTATTTTTCAGCTTGGGACAATCTTTCTTCCAATGCCCTTTTTCTCGACAAAAGGCACATTCATCTTTACTTGGTCTGGACTTTGACTTTGACCTTCCCCTTCTTCCTCAGTTCTGACTCTGCGACTGGCTTCTATCCACAACAAGAGCTTCTGCTTCTGCACTTGTATTTTCTTGCTTTTCTTTCTTTCTTAATTCATAACTATACAAGGCAGCAGTTACTTCACTAAGAGACACAACGGCCTTCCCATGAAGTACAGTAGGTTCAAGAAACTCAAATTCATGAAGAAGTGATCCCAACAACATCAGAGCCAAATCTTCATCTTCAAAAGTCACGTCCATATTTACCAAATCAATTACTAGCTGATTGAAACTAGTAATATGATCATTCAGTGAAGTACCAGGAACATAATTGAAGCGAAACAATCTCTTTTTCATATAGAGCTTGTTCTGACGGCTTTTCTTCAAGAATTTCTCCTCCAGTGCCTTCCACAATTTACTTGCAAAAATTTCTTTAGAAAATGCATACTTCTGCTCTCTAGAAAGACACGTTCGAATGGTTCTACATGCCAATCTATTTATTGTCTTCCATTCTTTCTCCTCAACATCATCTTGTTTCTCTTCTTCAATAACAATGTCTAGACCTTGTTGAAAGAGGGCATCCAGAACCTCACATTGCCACATGCCGAAATGACCGGTACTATCAAAAATCTCCACTGCAAATCTTGC
Organism: Piper betle; assembly: GCA_033002965.1. Lineage (NCBI taxonomy): Eukaryota > Viridiplantae > Streptophyta > Magnoliopsida > Piperales > Piperaceae > Piper > Piper betle. Next base: position 43,026 of record JAURVB010005079.1, read on the forward strand.
ATTTGTCATAGTAGTTCTTGCCAAAATTGAAAATGAAGTTGTGACCTTTGATGTGGATTCTTTTGTGTTGTCTGTCATTTCTGCTACAAAGTCTATTTAATAGCTGTCAATTGCAGAATACTAACTAGCCCAAGGAAATTTTTTCTGATGTGGAAGATCAGCATAAGCCGTAACCACAGAGCATACTAAAATAAACCAAAAGCTCAAAATGCCAACTGGCCTAAGGAAATTTTTTCTGATGTAGAAGATCAGCGTAAGCCGCAACCACATAGCATACTAAAATAAACCTTGCTCTGATACCAATTGTTGTGAAAAACGGGTAATTTTTACCAAAGATAACTAGTTCACTTTGAGAACTATTACCTAGATGACTAGCGTGAAAACTATTGTACTAAAAATTACCCCAAGATAAAATTCTCAGGGAAGTGTGGTGGGACACACAGTCTGTTTAAAAATAAACTCCTAGACAGAATTTTATCAAGTAATTTAAATAGCACAATAATTAACAATAACTATACCCGATAATAGCTATTAAATAGACATAAAATGAACAAAAAGAACACCGGAATTTAACGAGGCTTACGTCCTCGGACACTGCAAAAATAATATTTTAATAATCAAAGAAATATTACAAAAGAGAGAAAGAAACAAAGAAATATTACAAAAGAGAGAAAGAAATAATTTACCAATAGAAGAAAGATGACAATTTTAAGATGTCTAAAACCAAAGGGGAGGAGCTTTATTTATAGGGAGAGGACTCCTCCCAAACCCACAAAACTTTAGATGTGAGACTTAATTTTGGCATACAACATAGGCAGCTACCAGGGAGCGAAAAAGGGTCTTTGGTCTTCACAGCGGAGGTCTTGGATGGACGCTAACCGATCTTCTTCCTCCTCCCACACTAAGGCTTCTTTCTCCCCTCTCGTTCCGAATTTTCTTAGAGGGGGTGAGGGCTTTATACAGACAAGGGGAAGGGTAGGGAAGGATCTAGAATTAACTTTGGATAATCAAGAAGGAGAGGAGAGGTGGGAGAGGGAAGGAGATTGAGTTGCATGCTACCTCCCCACTCTCTTCAACGTCCCATCCTTCCTTCCTTCTTCCTGTTTCCTATTTTCTCTTTTATTGTTTTTTTCAAAAAAAATTATATATATATATATGAGGCTTATGACACATGACAAATTTGGTGCAAATTTGGAGCTTACAATAAAAAAATAAAATAAATAAAGGATTATTGATTTCAAATTAAAACAGAAAATTTGTCATAATCTTAAAATAAATGACTGGAAAATTGGTTAAAGAGTCATTTTCAATATAATTTAGTTAAGATTTGATGGCCGAGAATAGTACTAATTGGTTATCTACCCGTACTATCATCATTATTAAATCACTAAAAGGGGAATACAAAGTCATGTGCTAGTTAAAAAGTAGGAGATTGAGTTGCATGTTACCTCCCCACTCTCCTCAACGTCCCCTCCTTCCTTCCTTCTTCCTCTTTCCTATTTTCTCTTTTATTATTTTTTTCAAAAAAGTTATATATATATATATATATATATATGAGGGCTTATGACACATGACAAATTTGGTGCAAATTTGGAGCTAATAATAAAAAATAAAATAAATAAAGGATTATTTGATTTTAAATTAAAGCAGAAAATTTTTTCATAATTTTGGAATAAATGACCGGAAAAATTAGTTAAAGAGTCATTATCAATATAATTCACTTAAGATTCGATGGTCGAGAATGCTACTGATTAGTTATCTACTTGTACTATCATTATTATTAAATCAATAAAAAGGGAATACAAAGTCATGTTCAACAGGAGATTCAATTATCATTTAATTAAAGTATGTCTTTAAAAATATACTCTATCCTTTTATTCTAAGAGGATTTATGAAAAAATTAGAATTTATTGATTCGTGATTGGAAAAATAGAAGGCTTGCATTGTGACGCGTGGTTGGAAAAATAAAAGGCTTGCATTGAGAAAATTAACTCGTTTCTGTATGTTTTAAAACTGTATTTTTTATTTGTAAATTTTGTGATCTAACAAATACCCCGTAGTCAGTAGATTAAAATGGAAGGATTTTTTTCCATTAAAATTAAAATGAAAGTTGATCGGTTGAAACACAATTGGATACACATTGCCACCAATCATATAAAAACCAAGATTATATTTCCTTAATAATATAAGAAGAAAGAACAGATTAATGTCAGACTTTTACCTAGATTTAAAGGGAGAGAACTCAACTATTATTAATAAATAGTAATACAGAGCTAAAACACCAATGCTCGTCATCTTCTAATCATCTTCCAATCAAAACCCAGATCAGAAATCAACCAAATCATCTTCTGGGCTCCGTCTCTCAACCAACTACTACAGCTCTGACCATGGGCACAAGATTTTTCTACACTTAATCTGTTATATACAATTTATATATACTGAGTATCTGACAAGCTGTACTTGGTAGAGACACATTCAATGGACGTTGGAGCGGCTTCACTATTTAGTCTTCAATGGATGCGCACGGCTTGGCCCATCATACACCAAACCCCATATCATGGCTTAAAGAAGAAAATCAATGGTGGGTTTTTTTCCCAGGCAACCTAGTTTATGCTTTTCAGTGCTTTTAAAGTCGCTGCCAGTTTCACGAATCTCGGCGTGATCATCTCTTTGAGCTGCTGCTATGCCATAACGGCATCTTTTGCTTGGGGTTTTCACTTTCCTTTACTAGGCGGGAGTTCAAGGCTGGTGTCGGTGATGACGACTGTGATGATCTCTTCAAAGTCTTCTTAGTAATCTACTCCTACTTGGGTTCCTTTCTTTCACCTTTCATTGTTTGGTAGATTGTGTAAAATTCTTCTTTTCAGTTTTATTTCTTCATCGTTCTGTGTTATCTTGTTCATTTTGCATCTGGATTTTTAACCCAGTGATGTTCTAATCTTCTTTGGTTAAAGGTTCACCCAGTAATCATCTGTGCATTAGCTAATTTTTTGCTTTCCTCTGATTCTTATGATGTTTGTACCTTTTATTGATTTCTAGTAACATCTTAATTTTGGTTAGTGAGAGATCTGGCTTCTCTATGGTTGGATATGAAATATGTCTTCTTGTCCTGGTTTAGAACAGTCTTTGTGTAGTATATTTCCATCTTCTATTAATTTTCAAAAAATCATTAATCAATTTGCTCTTTTGCATTGGCAATCTGTTGAGTTGTGTACTTGTTTAAAAAAAAGAATGCTATGCATCCAAAGCAAAAATACCTACCATTTAGTTCTATCGTGGAACACTCTTTGCTTGCTGTTAACATAGCGGCATATCTATCACTCCATTTGATATAATGTTTTAATCATCAAAGCATAATCCTTTGCTTGTGAAAGAACAAATTAAGGAGAAAAGCTATATTTTAGTATCAGTTGCTACTGTGTGACACTGCCTGCTATTTCTTGTATCGATTGGAAAGAACAGTATGCTAATTTTCACAAAAGCGGTTATTTTTTCAGGAATTCTGCTAAAACGATCACCTATTAACAGTTGATCAAAGCATTTTCTTCGGATCAGAGAAGGGCCAGCTGATCTTTAGCTAAATATCACCATGGTTCAGACACTTGAATCAGTTAAGGGGGGTGGAGGATCAATCAAAGTGGGAACAACTGGAACAATAGGGTCTTTGATGACCCGCGAATTGGAATCCCTGAAAAATGTACCTGCTGCACCAGTTACACCCAGAAGAAGAGCTCAGATGGCTGCTGTACCAGTCCCCTGTGGTAGTTCTACCTCTAAAGTCCTGCAGCCAAGCAAGAGTAGTTCTAATGAAGCAAGTAGCAGTAGCAACAATGGCAATTCTACTGAAGACATAACCACACAAAAAACTTCAGGAACTGGCAAAAAACCAAAATCTGGAATAAAAAAAATGGTCATCGTGTTCCAATGATAAGTTTAGATGGCATTTCCACACCTACAGCAAAAACTCCTAACAGAAACAAAACTGACAAAAAAGGTTCCTACATTGTTGAAGTTGTTGATATACATTGTGGTCACCCTGACAAGGCTTGGGTAACTAACCGGCTAAAGAAACTTGGTTTCTCCAAGCTTTCAGAGAGCACCTCCTAATTCTTGCAGTTTCTTCACTGTATGTAGCTACACCCAGCTCCGCCATCCTTCCGATTATCAGCAATTTCCACCGTGGAACATATATTTGGCGGGAACATTCCACTTCGTCTCTTCTTCTTCCTTTTGGAACAGTGGTGCTAGAACTCTCAGAAAGCTCAGAGCTGCTATTTTTGCTACTGGATGCTTTCTCTGTCTGCCTTCCCACTGGTCGTCTCATGCTGTTTCAGTTGTGTAGTTCCGTGTCGTTGAAGTACTCAATCTCTTGCAATATAAGAGACACAATGGTGCCTCTTGTGCCTATCCCCACTGTAGCTGCCATCCCTACCAATACACTGTAAACCTTCAAGTTCAAGTAGAGGAGCTCAAGAATTTGCAGGAACCTCTGAAGTCAATGTTCATTTATACATATATCCTTATTGTATTTTTCAACTCGGGAGCGCAGGACGATGATTGCGGATGTGGGTCATCTTCTTCTTGTGTTTGTATTCAAAGCATGGTTTGGTAGCCTTTCTCTCTTCACAGTTCCATTCGTCATTTGTTCACAGTTCAATTTATCAATAACATATTAAATCAATTTTGTCATGCCTAGCAAGGAGAGAAAGGAAATGTGTGGAAGAACTTGGCTCGGCGAAGTTCTATGCCTGTTATAGGTTTCATTTGCCTACCATAGGTACAAACAAAGGTATCAAAATCATGGGAACTTTGCTTCACGCAGATCATTCTGGAAATTTCAGAAGCGTTATTTATTGGGTGATGGAGAATTTATTGGTTGCTTCTTGCGGTGAAGCTCGTGAACCATTAAATTGGAATCTCAATCATAACTATCTTCATCTTGCTCTGGTTCTTGAAAGAACGTGATTTCTCTTGAATGGATGGATATGTGTAGCAAGCATGCAACAATGCTAGCAACGTTTTATGCAAATAAAACATAAAACATAGCTAGCAAAAACGAAAAAAGTTGCAGGCAAATGAAACAGATAACAGTGCTTTCACATTTCTTTGTTGCTGGTAAGAGGACGTTGCGATGGAAGCGAGAAAGAAAAAGTTTTAGATTTATTGGGTGTTGATGTTCTCATGAACCCAAATTTTTCCACACCTAGATCTTCAACAGGAACTTCAATGAATATTTACTTGTTTATATACATCTGATGGGTAGCCTTACCACCATGGGCGATAAACCCTTACACCCTGGACGATAAGCCCTACTTTTCGCCGTTAGCTCAGCGATTAGAGCGTCTGGAAGGGAGATGGGCAAACATCACGCAGCAAGAAGTATGATCACAATGAGCAGGATAACTCCAAAAATCAGCAGAAGCAAGCAAGTCTGCACAATGGAAACCAATCGATTTATAGCTTTAACTAAACACTGCTGGGGAAGTGAAATGAAAGAATCAAAATGAAAATTGAATTTACCAATGAAGAGTTTGACTTCTGCGTTTTAGCGGCTTTCACCAGATGTGTAGTTGCTTGTGCAGTTGCAGCATGAGAGCCCTCAATGTTGGAATCAATGTCCTCTGTTAGATGGCACCAAAATCATATTTGAAAAAGCCATTTGTTATTGCAAAGGAAAATACAAAAAAGTTCGTAGACCAGACATACCAATCATAACTCCTTGCTCATGCACAAGGATTGTAAGGTCTTTAAAGATTTCATTGACCTCTCCGATCTGTTGCTGAATCTCTTGAATCCCTTGTTCTCTTTCCTCAATTATGGCTTCATTAAAGACAATCTCGTTATCAAGTTGTAGGACTTCTTGTCTGCTAGACAAAGTAACAATAATAAGGAATATTGGCTTCTGAATCATGAAATGCTCATGAATGCATTATTGACACAACAGACTAATGGCCAAATATTCGAAAGCCAAGGAATTGCAACCAAAATTCTACAAATAAATATTACAACAATGGCAGAGTAAACCACATGACTCACTAAGATCGTTTATCACAGTAGCATTCACCAGTGTTGAAAATCATAATAATAATGTAAGCACAGCTGATCAGTTTAATTATATTCATCGAATTTATAGTCAAGCAATAAGTTTGCACTTGACATTTAAATATGAAACAGATTAATTAAAAACTAGCAACCTCCTAACAACTTCAAAAAATAAACATAAGTTTGAATTCAAATAAGCACAAAACTGGGACAAATGACATCATCTTCAACAAAATCACAATTTTAACACTAACACTGCATGTACAAGAATGAACATGAAGCAACACAAAAATGCTAAAAAAAAACGAAAGAAAAAAGGAGTATATTTAACCTTCTAGATTCAACAAGAAGGGCACGTTCTTCAGGGCTTTTATCAGAGCGAATGTCAAGTTCACCTGCTGTATAGCTGTATAAAATTATGATAACATAAGAACCACTTCCTCGAAAAATCCTCAAAAGTCAATGTCTGACAAACATACGAAAGGAAAAGAGACATTGCAAAGGTAGTTTAAACATGCAGATTGCATAGCATGAAAACAGCCAGCACATTTGCAAGGAAAAGAGATTCTGCAATTATTGGAACTGAAACAAGAAATGTGTGATTTTTTTTTTGGGGGGAAGATAATCATAGGAAATTAGTCGCAATAATCTACTAAAAGGCAGATGATGAAAATGTGGACGCACTAAATGTGGTAATAAGTTCATCCACTTCAATAATGACTTAATTTATTGGAGCAATGATTAAAATCACTCCCAAAATTATCAATCAATAACTTTAAAGTTAGTCCAGCCAAAGATTTTATGTCCAAGCAACTTCAATCTTCAACATCTACCCAACATTGGATATTAGATTTCAATATATTTTATTTCATAAAATGAAAAACAAAATATATATCTTCAATTCAAAAACATCAAACTCTTCTGTGCTTAAAGTAAATACCCAATCTAGACATAGCAAGTTCATTTCATCGTACCAAATTATGGGTAGAGATCTTTACCACGGAAATGTAGAAGACTGTAAAAAAATGTATCTAGTCATGGAGATGTTGCAGCTTTCACATTCAAACGATTCTGATAGAAAATTAGACCGCATATGAAATGGTATGTATGTTATAAACAGATAAAGAAAGTCAGTCATTTCAAGTATAACCCATGCTAACTACAATCTACAAAATCCCTTTGGTGTCACATTTCCAGAAGCAATTAAACAATGTGAGGGATGTTAGAGCTCTATTACAAAGTAGCAAATTGGTAAGACCGCAAGACAGCTAAACTTCAAAATACTTCACTGACTTGATTATGCTTCAAACATCCAAAAGCATTGCACGAATTAAAATCAGCAGATTTGAATTCCAGGACTGATATTGAAAACATCAAGAGTTTGACTAAAAAAATACTCCCAAATGATAGAAGACATCACTGCATCACAATACCTGGACGGAAGAAGAGCCTGAGGTATAAATGGAGCATAGGCAGTCTCCTTCTCAGCAGCAAGCCGCTGAGCCTTTTGGAACTCTTTAAGAACCGCTTGAAAATCTTTAGCAAGCTTGGCATCTGCAATTTTTTTGGTGGCCTGCATACAATTTCAGTTAAAATCAAAATTTTCTAGCATCTTTATTCAAAACACCTAAATATTTAAAATGAACATTAATTCTCCCAAACAAATATCAAATGGCATCCGCAAATTTATCTCGTCCGTCTTTTTAATCACTTATTAAAAAAAGGTAACAAATGCCATCATGCCAAGCACCATTTCCGCGCCTTAAGCAATCAATTCCCACATCAATATCTAATTGTATGTTTGCTAACTACTCTCACAAGTTACAAACCACTCTTTCGAAATCCTTCAACCACTCGATCAATAATACATTCCCAAAGTAACAAATTTTTACTAAAAAAACTAAGTTATTCCTAATTCAGGAACTACAACAAATGCTAAAAACAAGGCAATTTGCATAGCAAAAGAAGCTATAGAGGAAGATACACTTACGCTGACATCAATTTGATGATCTGATTCACTTGCTTGTTTAAGTTTTTCTGATGTATCTTTCACCAATTGCCCAATGTGTAGTCTAGTTTTGTGTCTGTCAAACAAATGCCCAGACCAACAAAATTGTCAGCCACGCCTCAACTCAATCCAACTCCAAAAATTTCACCATGCTCTTATGAATTCAACGACATACAATCCAGAAAAAATTCAACAAAAGAAAAAAATCAACATGGAACATGCGACAAAATCGGCGTCCCCAAACTCACATCTTTTCACGGAGCTCGGGCGTGTCCTTGGGGGTGCCGATGGTGTTGACGAGGCGCTGGAACGTGGAGACGGCGGTGTTGATCTGGAAGACGCCGGCGGCCACCGCCTGCGTCGCGTCCCCGCCCTTCCCGTTCGCCGATTCCCGCCACGCCGGCGGCCGCCTCCCCGACTCCAGATCCTGGAAGCTCATCCTCACCTCCCCTCCCCAAAAATCCAACCAATCCCTCCCCTTCCAAAAACAATACCACCACCAAAACCAGAAATCGATCCCCCAAAACAAAAAATCTGGAGAAAATAATCCAACTTTCCAATGAAACGGTGAGATCGGGAGGGGCTCCGGCGAGATAGAGCCGCCGGCGGTGAGACGAAGGCAACGAGTTTCTCAAATGTTGTTTCGTGGGGCGAATATTTGGAACTTGGAGGGGTTTTTTGTAATATTTTTTTGGGTCGAGGGTGTCGGTGGTGGGGGAATGTTTGCGGCTTGGAGTTTGCTTCGGAGAAGGGAGGGAAGGTTCGGAGGTGGGGCCTTTGTGACGGCGTGGGCGACGGTTGATGTGGAGACGGAGACGGATGGTGTTACCCCCACAAAGATAAATAGAAGAAAAAATGATTTTTTAATTTAAAAATAAAAATAAAATATTTTTTAAATATCAAAAACACATTTTTTTTGGGTAGATGTGTCCTGTTTTGCTAGAAATAATGATGGATAAAAGATAAAAAATAATGATACGGAGCATATATATATATATATATATATATATATATAATATATATATTTTTGGGAGATATTATTTATTGGTTGGTTTTTTTATCTTTTAATCCTTATGTTTTTATTTTTATATTGAAATATTAGATTAGATACTCTTGGAAGTAAAAAGTTCAAGCGATTTAGGGAGTTGCAAAACTTGTATTTATCATTCACGTTCAAAATAATTATTGTCATAGTCAATTAATAAAAATTTTTCAGCTTTTTAACAAAAATGTAAAATAATTTTTAATATTACCACATAGTGGAGAATTAATGTTAATTAATAAAAAAGGGAAATTTTTATTATAATGATAAAATTACTTTATTATAATGTTAAAATAATCTAACTATAATTTTTTTTACTAAGGGTAATTAGCAGTCGGCTAGGCTAGGTCGTGATTGGACATAGGGCATTCATTGTCTGCTTGCTACGATATTTATTATCTTTAAAAGAAATTATTAAACTTAATTTTAAGAATATTTTAAACAATTTATTCTTTTATTCTTTTCATGTAATCAAATCGAATTTTCCTATTATTTGATAATATCAAATATTCCACCCTAAAACCCCCTATCAACCCATTTATTTTGAGGTAAAAACCTCAAATATTTTTTTGTAAAACAAAAGTAATATTTTTTTCATAGATAATTTTTTTGTAAAATCCCTAAATGTTACATACATTATAATACAATAAAATTTTACGTTATTTTTATTTTACAGGTAAAATTATGAAATGGTTATAATTTACCCTTTTTTTTATCGATAAGATAAGATCTAAATGACAATAAAATTTTGGTTACACTTTTCGCCTCAGCCAATTATGCCTCAACATATGTTGATAAAGTGGGCAGTCCTAATTACATGACGATCACGTAACATTTACTACTTTACAGTTTGACATTTAATTATTAGTTAATTATTTTTAATAGTTGTCATTAAACAAATTTCAATGAAAAATAATTAGCTATAAGTTCTTATAGTCAATAATGGCTGCAAGACCTAATGAATAATCAAATATAATCGCCAAAAATTCAAAAGTGTCATTAGTGATCTTTAATGAGTGACACTTTTATAATAGATATTTAGGGGGATCAAATCTAACGTGATTGGACATAGGGCATTCATTGTCTGCTTGCTGGCCATATTTATTATCTTTAAAAAAATTATTAAACTTAATTTTAAGAATATTTTAAACAATTTATTCTTTTATTCTTTTCATGTAATCAAATCGAATTTTCCTATTATTTGATAATATCAAATATTCCACCCTAAAACCCCCTATCAACCCATTTATTTTGGGGTAAAAACCTCAAATATTTTTTTGTAAAACAAAAGTAATATTTTTTTCATAGATAATTTTTTTTGTAAAATCCCTAAATGTTACATACATTATAATACAATAAAATTTTACGTTATTTTTATTTTACACGTAAAATTATGAAATGGTTATAATTTACCCTTTTTTTTATCGATAAGATAAGATCTAAATGGCAATAAAATTTTGGTCACACTTTTCGCCTCTGCCAATTATGCCTCAACATATGTTGATAAAGTGGGTAGTCCTAATTAAATGACGTTGAATGATCACGTAACATTTACTACTTTACAGTTTGACATTTAATTATTAGTTAATTATTTTTAATAGTTGTCATTAAACAAATTTCAATGAAAAATAATTAACTATAAGTTCTTATAGTCAATAATGGCTGCAAGACCTAATGAATAATCAAATATAATCACCAAAAATTCAAAAGTGCCATTAGTGATCTTTAATGAGTGACACTTTTATAATAGATATTTAGGTTAACAAGATTATCACTCAATTTTTAAATAATAATTACATAAATTGAATATTTTTTTCATTCAAAATAAATTATTTTTTTGGACATTGCATTTGTCCTTATACAAGGGAGAAAAATTGTATCACTTGAGACTTCAAAATTTGATAGTGTAAATTGGGTAAGTATTATTATTTTTAAAAAAACTATCAAATTAATAAGGAATATATTTTTGCAATTTATAATCATTAAATAATTATAAAAAAGTATTTATTTTTTCTGGATTCGGCATTTAAAAAAAAGAACTGAAAAAGAAACCGTCAAGATTTGACAAGAGCCGTAGATTCGGTGATGGCCACGGTTCCAGACTTACGGCCACGGTTGGACATAAATACGCCACACCTGTCCAAACAATATCTAAAAGTCTTCTTAGATAACGAGATAAGCACAGAAGTAGATAGAAGTAAGAAGTTCGAAGGAGGAGGAGGAGGTTGTCAATGGCTTCCATCCCTTGCACTATCCACCTCTACCCAATCCCTTCTACCTCTTCCACTTCGACTTCCAAAGTGGGTTCTTCTTCTTTTTCGCTTTCGAGCCTCCGGTCCTCGTTCCTGGGCTTCACGCGGAGTCTGCGCAAGGTTGGTCGGATCAGGGTGGTGCCGGCGGCGTCGGCGCTCCGGGTGTCGTCCTGGTTTCGGTTCGGGAGGGATGGGGTCGACGCCGAGGGCGCTGGGATCTATGGCAGCCAGTCCCGGGATGATTTCGATCGCGACGATGTTGAACAGGTTGCTAGATCTTTGCATCGCCTCTCTCTCTCTCTCTCTCTTTTGTTTTTTTTATAGCTACAGAGTACATTTCAATGTGTTTGTGTTTTTGTGGGATTGTGATTGGTGTTGATTAATTACATGTTTGATTTGTTTGATCGAACGAATTCTGTCTGTGCTTAGTTTTCAGAGTAATAATGTCGTGACTGTAATAATGTGTTGAATTACTTGGAAAAAAATATGTATTGTGTGTTAAATTGGCGGGTATAAATATCAAAGTTGCGAGGAAAGACTAACAGAATATGGCTTCTTGCACTGTCGTGCGTTATTATTGTTACCTAGATAGTATAGGTATCATGTTTCCTCAAGAGTTGCTAAGATCAAAATAAGTAGTAGAGTTGATCTTAGATTTTTTTCGAAAAATAAAATGATATGAGGTAAGAATTGCTTAATGTTTGTGATTTGATGTGAAACAATGCTGTCAGCTTATGCAGTTGACTCAATCTGCTGAAATATTGTCAGTGGCCTGGCATCTGATCCCAAAGATTGAATACTTAATCTACTTATCTTCTTTGAATAGAATTCTTTTTGAATTGGGAATATTATCTATTGTGTTTATTCTTGCTTGTGTTTTTTTTTAAATGAACTCAAAGCAGTAAATTGTTCTCAAATCAGAAATCTTATATCTTATATTAGGATTCACATTTTCTTAAGAATTCCTATAAATCAAACAAGCAGAGTTTAAACTTGGTTGATTTACCCATCTGAAAACTATTGACTATATACTTGTAACAGGAAAAAAATGGTCCGATTAAAACAACTAGAAAGTATTTTAGATTCCAGTTAAAAACTTCCCAATTTCTTGTCTTTTTTTATTGTTTTGTTTGTAGATATATTCTATGCCCCCAACCGTTAGGAATTTTTTCTCCAGTAAAGTTGGTTGTGATTGTGGATTTCATGTGTTTAAGAGAATGTACAAAATTTGGCTTTTGTAATAGAATTTGAAAACAAAAGGGTTGTTGGTTGGCTCTATGCAGTATTTCAACTACATGGGCATGCTTGCAGTGGAAGGATCTTATGATAAGATGGAAGCCTTGTTGAGCCAGAACATTCATCCAGTTGATATCTTGTTGCTGTTGGCTTCTTCTGAAGGGGATAAGCCTAAGATCGAGGAGTTACTGAGAGCTGGTGCAAAATATGATGTCAAAGATGCTGAAGGCAGAACTGCTCTTGATAGAGCAGCAAGCCAAGAGATCAAAGACTTCATCCTAGGGTTTTCTGTTCAGAGAACATGAGATTTTTCTTCTCATTTTGTTTTTTTTCTTTGTTTTTGTTTTTCCTATTGTAAGTTATACTTTTGCTATGTGTGACTAAGTTTCAAAAGCAGCCTTAGATCATTGAATGGAGACTATCTTGTTTGCCTGCAGCGTTCAGTACTCTGATTTTTTGATGATTCTTATGTTTCATGGTCCAATATATGATCGTGCAGAGCTCTAAAAGAAATCATTTTTTTAATATATTGCTAAGTTAAAAGAGTAGAAGATTGATGCAATCAAATAGTTTCTGAATAATCATTAAGCTAGTAAGGGAACAGTCGTTCTTGCATCTTTACATGCTCTTTACACAATATACAACAGGAGGAAGTAAAAGGGTGTTTCATATCATTCTCAAATTTACACTAGCTCTTATCTCAAAAGAAGAATGACCCACCAAATGGTTCACTTGAAATAGAGCTCCAAAAGCTTTTTCAGAGTGTCAAATATGCTAGTAAATGGGTTCAATGCAATGGGGGCATTCAACTCTAGGTCTGGAAATTGATTAGTTAAGGCTTCTTTCATTCCAGACATGGACATCATAGCAGCAAGCTGACTGGAGGTCATCACCTCACAGTCCTGTGGTGTGTCTTTGATCTTACTTGGATCATAGCCAAATTTGACCAAGTAAGATCTGTATTTTTCTATGAATTCACGCCCAGGATTAGGAGTTCTTGAGTAAATCTGAAATAATGAAAGCAGCCTTCGGTAAGCAATCTCATCTGGGCAAACATGTTAATTGAATCCCTTGAAACCAAAAACACGGATATTACCTGGACGAAACTTGTGTCTTTGGCTCCAGAAACAATAGCAAAATTATCATAATCTGTAGCAATCACATCATATGGTTCCTTGGGAATGAATGGCAGGGTGGGAAAACGGAGATAACACTTCTCCTTAATCATCTCTCGTTTCTCCAGATCAGTTTCTTTTTCTCTGTATCCTCCTCAGAGAGACATTGCACCCTTCCTCTGATGCCAGTAATGTAGCCCTTTGGTCCACCATGTACGCAGAATGTATCAACCTGGATAGCTGGAGTTTCTGGGTCAAATGTATATACCCCCTGCAAAATACAACAAAATCTTAAAGGTCTTCACACATTTATGTCCTGAAAAGAAGGTTCTCAACTGCTATAATCTTCCAATATAATGGTTCCCCTTGCAAAATTGCCCACATATCTCCGATAACTCAGCTAACATGATGTCTGTCACGATATTGAAATCCGATATTGCAAACCTTATTAGTTACTATACATCTAAGCTACAACAATTAATAGCCATAAAATTTACCTGTGTGCAATGACAGTCTTCTTGCCCTTGACCCGCAAACCCACGCTTAAGCGAAGCCACTTCAAACCATCTTCCAGCATACCTGACCGGATCAAAATCCTTTGCAGTCATGCCTCTCATCATCATCACTTGCCTATCACCTTTTTCATTTAACAACTTATCCAATTCAAGAGTTGGTTCACCAGTATCCGGTATTGTCGCAAGTTGGCATATGTGGTTGCTGGATGTCTCAACTGCAACAACCTGAGAAAAATGAAAAAGCTGGATTAAACTGGTTTACTTTTCTTTTATGCTCTTAAAATTCGAAGCGTATTTCTTTCTAAGTGTCTATAACAGCTCGATATCTGTTACATTGTCGGCTGTTTTTTACCCTTCAAAATGTCCCTGATCTATGATGGATAGGCAAACAACATTAAGGGTAATTTGTATTTCATTTATGGGACTCATGCCCATAGTTGACATGAAAGGATTGAAAGTACCGGATTTGGATCAGAGAGTAGCACAAGTGAAGCAGCAAACCCAGCGAGAAAATGTCCAACCAAAGCATCCCTTGGCGGAGGCTCCTTCAATGAGCATTTTAGCACGGTTGTGCCCTTCAGATGATTTGGCCTTCCTTGTAGGAAAAAAGAAAGAATATCAGTAACAAAAGCAAGAAACCATGTTTCTAAAGCAATGATTGCACGATGATTATCTTGTTCTGCAAACATGGCTATTACAAACAATGAATTTCGATCGACTTTTATTAAACTAAATGATTGGGTACGAGGCCCTGGAATCCAACTAGTACTCAGTAACTAAGAAGGGGACTATCTCTGTAGAATAGTTGATAAAGTGACAAGACCACAGAAATTGATTGTGTTTTTGAAAAAAGAAGACAAGAATAATGGAATGTCGCAGTTTTAGTTGATCAATTTACAACGGCACTGAGCCAGGGGCCCTAATAAACTCAATAAAAAAAATCAGCAATTTCCGTAGCAAAGTCCAAATTTCTTCTTTTCATTTCCTTTAACTCAAAGTCATTGTAAATTCAGAGTAATCTAGGAAAAAAACCATTTCTTATTCCATCTAAATAAGCTAATCTGAAAAAAAAGAAAAAAAGCTGCTTAGACCACTCACAAAATTTTCATGCTTCATACATAAATTATACTCAAGACAGAGTCTTTCTTAAAAAAAAATACTCATCTTAAAAAAAAAGCCACATCAATCATCAAAAGTAACCAAACAAGCTAACTAAAAATGGGCAAGCAAAAGGAGAGGAATTTTCCATTATCAACCATTTTACTTCCAATCTTTACAATATTAACAAGGTACACTGTGTTTATAAGAAATTGAGGAAAGACAAGGAGATGGGTCCGAAAGGTTGATACCGGTTGGGAAGTAGAAGAAGGGAGGGTTTAGACAATGCCGAGTGAAGCACCACCATCTCTACTCCTTGACCAATTCCCAGGCAACAATCGCCACTTCTTCCAGAGATTGCTAGGTGTGATGTTGTTACCAGCAGTTGCCGGGAAAAATATGGATGTTTGTGATTGGTCGGCCGTTTCCCTCACTAGATTTCCTGGGTCGCTGACGTGTCACTGCGTGGATAGACTTTTTGTTGTAACAAAAAATACTCATTAGTCATAAATTATACAAAAAATAGAAAATTTGTTTTAAGAGAATGGACAATTTTGAGTTCAATTGGATTAATCTAAGCTCTATTTAATTACTTAAAGACTCGTGCGATGCGAATGATACATTTAAAATTTATTACTAATAATTATTCAGAATATGCAAAATTAATTTAAAAAATATTACTATATTATTTTTAAATAAAAATAATTAATATTTATTTAATTTTTTTAAAAGAATATAATTGTCTATAAATATTAAATGTGATTTAAATTTTAATAAGTAAAAAATTTAATAATTAATTTTTTTAAAAAATTAATTATGAAAGAATCATATTCTAATTTTTTAATAATAAATAGTAATATATAAATAAATAAATATATAAAATATTTGAATTTTTAAATTAAATATATATTATTAAGTAACCAACTTTAATTTGATAGTATAAGTATAAATACAATAAAATTTATATTTTTAAATTTTCTAATTTATGTAGAATTTTAGTTCTACACTTTCCTAATAATAAATAATAATTCTAAATTAAGTAAGTATTAAGAGGCCCATAAAATTATTGTGGGATCAGAATTAACCATAATATAAAATTATAAATATATTAAAATTTTAATATTTTAAAATTCTTAATTTCAGCATAATTTTAGACATATACTTTCTTAATAATTAATAATAATAATAATAATAATAATTCAAAATTAAGTAAGTATTTATGGGCCTATAAAATTATTATGAAACCAAAATAAGCCATAACAAAAAATACTAAAACACCGTGTAAGCAAAAAATCTTTGTCACTTAAATGTAAAGAATTGATTAATAAGAGTACCTTAGGGATTGAATTTTGTTTTTTATTTCTTTAGAACGATATCATTAAAATAAGTCGTGCATCTAATACCTATATGAATAATATCTAATTTATTTGCATGAAATGTTTATAAATATTTAATATTTGCTAATTACTTTATGAAATAATTTAGACCTATCAGTTTTAGTGTTGATTCTTTTCATTACACCTTTTCAAGATTAATATTAAAAAGGTGATGATTTAGAAGTGTCAGTGAGAGTAGGGATTGATTCATGTTGTTAATGATATTTTACTATAAATCTACTATAAATCAGATTGAATTTATTAGTGAATTTAACCCTAATTTTGTGTGAATCTAATTTACAAGCAAATTGTGTGCCCATTATCCTCTTATTGGCTATAAATTAGGCCCATGTATTTTTTGTTAACGCCCAGCCCAGCCCACCTGATAAATAAGCACATAAACTTGATGTATTGAAGAGTTAGTTGTATTCAACTGAATTAATCTTGTTTTAAAGATTGAACAAGTTCGAATTGAGCTGAACAGTGTACGATTTGACTCGGCTTGTCGATATATATAATTTTATTTTAAAACATTTGCAACTAATTATTTTAGAATAATGGGAAATAAACTTGATAAAACTATTTAGAGTTGAAAATTAAATGAGGTTCTTGGATGACCAAGTAATATTTAGTAGAGGAGTATGTTGATCATTGCATAGTGGCTTAAAGAAAGTAATGATTTGATTAAATAGATTTTTGGTATAATTTTTTTAGATATAAACTTAATTTAAATCACTCGCATTTTTTTGAGGTCCAATGAACCAAAATACAAAAAGAGCCAAGTTTGAGAAAAACAATTTTCAATGGTCATAACTTGTTCTTTTGTGCAAATGAGCTAAGATCAAATAATGGATATTTTAACTCATGGGTTTAATTCATTTTAAAAAAACAGTCAATTTCGAGCTAAACAAGTGCAGCCATGAGTTTAACTAAGCAACAAGTATCAACTTGTCAATTCAAACTTGATTACAAATTAATTGAGCATTGGATTGTAGATATATTAATTTTTTTTTGGAAAGAGTGTTTCAATGAAAAACTAGTTCAACTTCATAACAATTTTGTTGTATGATTGCACTATATTATACATTACAAATTGAAATATTTTAGATTTTAAAATAAAATTTTTGTAACAACCAGAACTCAAAGTGCAAATTATTGGGCCTAAATTAAAACACCCCGTTTCGGTTCACCCACAAACCAAACTGGAAATGATATTGACGACCAAACCATTTGCTAATCTACTTGATTCTGTTAAGCTGACCTGGATTTAACCTCAGCGTCTCAAAATGGTGATATAAACATACAATATATGGATGAGATGCTTAGGTTCTAACATTGTTTTAAATGAATGTTATGATATGCAATCATAATCAAAACAAAGTAGACACGTGAAAAGTTTAAAAAATAACTATTTTTAAAACAAAACGGGCCGAGTATCCCCTAAAAGTGTAATAGAGACTATCTTGTCAATAACAAACATTATATATGGATAATAATAGAAATAGCAAACATAACAAAAAAATAGTTCTTCTCACAACATTTCCATTATCGTCATTTTCCTTCTTCTGAGCTGAGTCTGGACTCCATTGCTCAACCTATTTAGTATTAATCGCAATTATAATCACATGTGAAGCATTTTAGGGTTTTCTCACAGCATTCTTGCAAAACATTCCATCATTTAATTCACAACTATTCATAGTAGTGCATCACACCACAATTTCATTTCATTCGGCAGGTACATGTATGCATAATACATTGAACTAGTTCAGAAATAACTAATAATCAAACTGACACAGTAAAGCTGACTCTCCTATTAAATTAAATCATTCATACATTTTTTTATAGAATCTCTCATAAGGGTGCTAATTAGGAGCCATCGGCCTCGAATCGACAGCGTCCTATTCTGACTCATTAGATGCCTCAACACATTTTAAAACTATCCCTTGCATATGAAAATCAATTATCCTTTAGCCCTTTATATCTTCCGTATCACTCCTGGCCCTGAGCACATAGACTGAGTACTCTTAGGCAAACACCTTTAGTATCCTTTGAGTTCACAAGTATAGACAAGCGCTGCATTACAGTACCCGTAATCATCTAGATTTAACTAGGTTTGATAAACTCAAAGGTGGAGTTGTGAAGATCCTTCAAAATAAAACAATCCACTCACCAATCTAGAACCCACTTTGACTGGTAGGTGCTTGATCGCGGTTCACCTGAATCAAATCTCACTGAAGAACACCGATAAAATAATATGTACATAGGTATTATAGGCCTCAAGGCAACTTATGGTGGATCTTGTTTTTGAAATTAGACTCGAGAGATCTCATCCTCAATGGTTATTAATATAAAAATTTGTGTGATTAGATGACCCGTGTGGAGTGGAATACGATAAATCCACCACTCGACACGTGCGTTTACCTGTTAAAACAAATCACGAAAGAGTGAATGAGTAAAACTAGAAGCTAAGTCTTAAACGAACTTGGTAGAAGCTCCAATCGTGTCCATGTGCCTAGACGGCTAGTTCATACTCTGTGCCTACACCTCAAAACTAAAAATAACGCCCGCTATGATGCATTTATGCATCCTAACTAACATACTCAATCATATCACTTACATCAATCCACATCAAGACTTTCCAGGCTACGTTGTATTTAATTAATAATTCATACTTTATTTACTTAATTAGTTCCTTGGCATTTATTTTAATACAATTCAAATCACACAAATTCATTTTTATTTACAATCAAATATTTTATCACATCAATCAATCAAATCCTTGCATGTTGTGAATAATTATCAATTTTAATTAATTAGGTCGGACTTAATTATACATCGCGTCATCGGCGATTGGCAATAACTATGGTTTGTTGTGTGGTTTGAGACTTGAATTCTGCACCCAGCAGTGTCCAAAGTTCAATTGGATTTAGCTAGAAGAATTCGGAGAAAATCCGATGAATTTTTAGCAAATCTGGTTTTCCGACAAATTTTTGGCAGTTTCAGATGGTTTTACTATAACTTTTCTAGTAAGGTATTGGGGGTTGTGGGTCAGCACCAGCTTGGCGAATTCGACACAACTATGGTGGTAGTGAGGGCGAAAGTGGTGGCGATGATCGCCAGCGGTGGTCGTGACTCGGCTTGGGTCGGTCGGCTTGTTCGATTGGCAAGCCGACAATCCACGGCCTGCCTTAGCGGTGGCAGTTAGGGAGGGGGAAGGCTCCTGGGGTCGAAGGTGGCAACGGTGGCAACAGATTCAACGTAGAGGTGTCATGGAGGTTGGGCGGCGACCAAGAAGGCTGGGGGGCAGCTTAGCGAAGCTCTGACGGAGGTGGCGGTGTCGATCGGCGGCAGTGCTACGGTCGGAGGCGACAACATGGTGAGGGTGGGGAAAGCGTCATGAGGGAGGGTTTCAGTGGTAATTTCGTAATTAAAAGTCAACTAGACTCCGACTAAAGTAAAAAATAATAACTAACTCCTAAAAAATTTAAAAAATACCAAAAAATATGAAAAAATACCATAAAATATAATACACTCCATAACATCAAAATGACATGTTCTATAGCTAATAACCCACCCAAACTACTATACAACGCGTCCTAATGTGTTATTCGGCCTAAAAATAAATTTACGATCAAATACATAAAAAAAATAATTGCATACTGTCATATACTTTTATAACTCATTTCTCATCATTTTTCTGATGTTATCATTATATACAAAGATACACTTGACCCTCATTGCTCATAATGTATGGTTGGCCTCGGCTCAGCATATGGGTCATGAAATTGGCTCAACTTGAACCGACGGCTGAAATGACTGGTTCACTAATGTAAAACTCTGATTTGAGTCATAGGTTTTACATTAGTCATCTCTTTAAAAGTTGTTAACCAAACATGAAGATTTATACTTCATTTTCATTAATAAATAGGATCTTACCCTGATAAGTATTATATATGAGATTAAGTTGAGGGATCTCATAATCCATAGTTTTGTAAGATTAAGTGGTTAACCCCAATGAGAATTGTATTTTGTTATGTTTAATAGTTTTGTTTATTTGGTTAATTATTAAATCATAGTGAGGTTTATGAGAGAAACTATGTTTTAAATAATTAATTGAATAATAAATTGATTATACTCTATTTGTGGGGGATCTACAAGAAACGTTCATAACTTGAATACAAGTGCCCAGGTTAGGATTTGTAGGAAGTTTATGAGATCTGTTTAAATTGTCTACTGAAAGGGGGATTTAAAATTAGGAATTCATGAAGCTTAATACATATTATATTAAATTAATGGAGGGTAATGCACCAAAAGAGATATCGAGCATTAAAGAGATTTAATATGGTTAATTAGTGCACCAAAAGGGGTAGTTATATAATAGGAATTATGTCTTATGAAGTGTAGTAATTAATTCCATGATTAAAATTATTTTGTCAATAAATTAGTTTAAGGGATTGAATTCTTTAGCATAGTATTCACATCTAGAGAAACTAAATTCTTAGATTAGGCCTTATTTTATTTTTATTTTTATAATTTAATTATAATTTATAATTTAATTAGATAAAAATTATAAAAAAATCATTTTCTCTTGCTATAAATAATTTTGTTTAATAATTATAATTGATTAAATAATTATTCTCCCTAAAACGATATTCTACTTATCGTTACTTGATCACGACAGATACACTTCATCCCAAGGCAAAATCCAGGTCATAAATATAAACTAGGGGCCAAGTCCGTTGTGCTGTGAGTTCCTTGGTGTGTATCAGAACTTTGGAAGGATTCACCGAGGAAGCAACTTGACATTTTTTACAATGGACTTCAGAAATCTGAGAGATGACAGAGCAAGTGGATCTGAGGGAATGGTACCAATGTCACATGATAGGTGACGAAACAGTTAGAAGCATAAATTGACCTGTTTACTGTTTTAATCACTCTGTCTACTACCACCGTTTTCTTTAATGTATGTACAGAGAAAATTTGAATGGGGAAGCTTCCTCTGGGATGCGAAAGTGGAGCCGAGCAGGTTGGGCGTGAATTAATCACGAGTAGCTTAAAAGGGAAGATGAGCGGACAATTGCTCATTGATGGTTCAATATGGTCCTTGAGCTTTTACCGTTTGAATTTAATTTTAATTTTCTTTGGTTTTCATCGCATGTATAATTTATATATTATAATCTAAATATATTAATTAGTAGTATAATTCAAGATATCCTATAACTTCTTCATAAGAGAAATTAAATTAATGTTTTTCTTTAAAGTCCTTAATCTAGGTATTTTTTCTATTTTTATCTGCCAGCACTTTGAAAGTGCAAGATATCAGAAAATCTCGAAAAACCAATTGAAAAATCTTTCGTGACAGAAAATATGATTTATTTGTTATAAATATATTTATATTTGATTACGTTTACATTTGTACCATCTTTTAGCCAATGCCCACATCAGTGGTCAGCTAAATCACATTGACTCTTTCTACATCCATTGATAAATATGTAATTAAATCTTCATGTTTGTGAAAATAGAGCATTCAACCGTGATATAATAGAATGTCACACTCACAACTCTTCTGCCTTCCATGTTGCTCCATGTTTTCCACCTTGCACACATATTTAAGAATTTTTCATAGAAGTGTCAACCAATATCCTTATCAGCAGGGCCAACTTCCCCACCAAATACACAGATTGTTATATGTTATCATCTACCTCCGGTGAGAATGAGATGGACACGGCAATATATTTGACGCATTACCATCAATATGAATACATACGAATATATGAACGAACCTTGCATGTTTTTATCGACATGCAATTTCTTCTCCAATAACTTTTTGGTCTTCTCCAATATACTTAATGGTAGAAGACTCTATTGTTTTGCCAAACCATCCTTGCTCTTCACTACACGAGCACATAGACTCAATCAGACTAGACTAGCAAAGGGGTTAAATTGAGCTAGGCGAGTGCATGGACTCATCAAATTAGGCTAGCAAAGGGATTGAACCGAGACAAGCAAGCACGTGGACTCAACCAGACTTGGCTAACAAAAAACTGGACTGAGCTGAACGAGTGTATGGACTCAACCAGACTAAGACCATACTAGGCTAGCAAGGGGGCAGAACCGAGCTGGGCGAATAAATGGACTCAACTAAAATAAGCTGGCAAGGAGACTGAACTGAGTCGGGCGAATGCATAGACTAAACTAGACTAGTGCTAGTTTTTTGGCTTAAAAAGCCTAAGAAAATACACCGATGATTTAATGGATAGACTTTATTTGAGTTTTCTTTTAGAGTCTACTAACTTTTGGCCTCTTGAAGAGCCTCTAATCTATGAGTGAAAAATGACAATGTGAGACTATATTTATAGAGAACAGGTGGTGTGATTAATTACGAAGAATGCCCAAAATATTCTTTTATATTTGAAATCTTTATATGCAAATTCGACTTTCAAGAAAATTTTTGATTATCTTTGAAATTTTATTTTAATTTTATCTAAAATTTATCAAAAAATTCAAATAAACCAAGTTTGTTATGTCCAATGACAAATCAGTAAATAATTGGACTTATCCAGGATTGCTCAAACGTCCACCGTCCCCACATTTCTAATTTTTCCCGTTCAAAGTTTTAATACTTCGAAGTTTGACCAATATAGGTTATGTCTTCAAAGTTTCCCAATTTCCAATAATAACTATCATGAGTCATTTTTTCATAAATCACATATCAAAATTTTATTCTATTTAATTGATTATATTTTGTCTCAACACTATTTTTATGTTTAATTGTGATCGTTCAATATACTAAAAGGAAATAAATCAAAAGTACATATGAAACTTTGTGTTCGAGTATGAATAGGATTATTTCAAACTTGAAGTTAAACTAGTCAAATTTGATCCATAAAAATTCAGTTAAAATTCCTTAATGAGTACTTTTTATTAAGATCAAATCCATAAATATTAAATTAGGATCTATATGAATACAAATGACAAAACTTTCAATGGCCAGATAGTTATTCTTAACACTAACTCTCCTCTTTTATTCAGGCTTAGATATGGGCGTCTGGGAACGTAAAAACGGGCGATCCTTAGTTTTCATTCCTCCTCCCTTTTGCTAAAGAATGTAGGCTTGGAAAAGAAAAAAGAAAAAGGAAATAAGGATATGTTTCCAAATAAATAAGGCACAAAAATTCCAAGTTCAAAAAATCTCAGTAAATGCATGCGTTGACCCCCCCAAGTTTCCATGGCTGAAATGAAGTTCGCTAACAGCATAAAAGAAGCTCGGTGGGAGAGGTGGTCCTCCAACAAAATATCCTTGGTCCCTTTCCCATTGACATAGCCCCTGGTTGCACGAATCGGTCGATTCCGAGTAGAATCGGCCAATTTAAATCGGATCAGCAGCGCGCAGATCCGATTTCGGGGCCGAATCGATTGGTCCTGAATCGGGCTCGGAATCAGAATCAGTTTTTTATAAATTACTAAAATACCCTAGGTATGATTTTTATTAAATTATTTAAGCATAGGTAAAATGGTAATTTTGATTTTAAAAACCTAACCCGTCTCCCCCACGCTTCCGCCGTCGCGCTCGCACTTCTGCCCGCCGACCTCAGCTCCGCCCGACCTTCCGACCACGCCACCGCCCTCGCAACTCCGCGCGCCGGTCAGGGAGTCGGTCGCCACAAAAGTTGGTGTCTTTTTGCCTTCATCCTCTGTTTTTAATATTTTTTTCTTTTTTATTCTTGGGGATGGTAAATTTGGTTTGGTGTACCACTTGGGAGTGTTTGATTGATTTGAGATGAAATTTTGTACATTAAAATCGAGGGCAGATTTTCGAGTGGCAATTTGCCGGGTCAGTATTTTTCTTCACAAGACTTTTCAGTTTATTTGGGAAATATGGTGCAAATGTTACACATTGAGGTGCTTGGTTGATTTAAGAAGATACTTTGTAAATTTCTAGAGGGAATTTCCTGGTGTATAACCAGTTGCGGAGTTCATCATGTTGTTATTTCACTCCTGTTGTGTTGATTTGAAATGAATTGTGTAGATTAACAAAGAGGGCAGATTTTCTGGATGAATTTTATTGGTTCAGTATTTTTTTTATAAGATTCGTCAGTATATTTGGGAAATATGGTGTAATGTACACATTGAAGTGCTTGACTGATTTTAGAGAGATTTTGTAAATTTATTGTAGGAATTTTCTGGTGCATGTATTTACTAATAGCTATTAATTAATGAGCTATTTGTATGCAATGATCTTCTGATCAATGGCGAGTTTCAATTTTTCTTTAGTTTCATTGTTCTATAACCAGTTGCGGAGTTCATCATAGAGTTATTTCACTCATGTTGTGTTGATTTGAAATGAAATTGTGTAGATTCATTTAGAGCGCAGATTTCCTACTGAATTACTTGTATGCCATTCTTTTGATCTCTGGTGGATTTTGATTTCTTTTTTGGTTACATTGTTTTATGACCAGTTGCAGAGTTCATTAGTTTGTTATTTCACTCATGTGGACTTCAGATATTTCTTCCCTTTACAATTGCCAATTTTAAAGACCACCTCCAACTTTCATTGTTACGTTTGTGCAAAAAATGGGTGAAGAAAAAGCTAAGCATGCCTGCTAAAAACCTAGGAGCTAGTGCCATGGATTTAATTTAGTTATTTCTCTCCTGTTATGTTCAATTCTTTACTTTCATACATTTCTTCGCCTCTTCTGCAGCCAAATCTAAAGAGTACTGTCTTGAAGAAAAAGGATAGTATTCTGACTGGTGGCTTTTGTTTCTTTTTTCATTTAGAGTCTCTTGGAACTAGTTGCATAGTTTTCGTATAGTTATTTTGCTCATGATATAATAAATTCTTAAATTTGAGATTTTATTTACTCCATCAATAGCCAATTCTTTTCAGTTGTGCATTTTAGAAGAAGTAGGTCCCCCCAAGTTTAATTCATGTATTTAACTTTTCACAGAAAGAAAAAATGAAGAAAACACCAATTGTACCTGCTAAAAAACCAGGAACTGATAGTGATCTGACCAAAAATGTGAATGAAGGTAGTAGAGACAGTTATCCGGATGGTATGTGTGCATCCTCCTTGAAGAAGATGTCTACAGAGAGAGATCGTAGTGAGTTGGAAGCATTGCAGAAACAAGGGGTGATTTGCAAAAGAAACTATTGTGCAGGTTATCACTGATAACGCGTTGGCATACAAAGCTGCAAGGAAGATGCTAGAACAGAAGAGACCACATCTATTTTGGACTCCAGGTGCTGCCCATTGTATAAACTTGATGCTGAAGGACTTTGTAAAAATTAAGAAAGTTGGAACATGTATTATAAATGCACAGAAAGTCACCAAATTTATATACAACCACTCATGGTTGTTGGCTCTTATAAGGAATAATTTCACAAATTGTGTTGAACATTCATTTTTTGGACTTGTATTAATATCTTGTTGTTATTATTTGATAGAACACAGATGATGATATATGAATATTGTGTATATACTTATGACATTGTGGTATTCTGATGATAAATTGTGATGCTCTTTTAGGTATGTAATTATATGAAATTGTGTTCATTACATAAAGAGCATGTTTTTCAAGTTTGCTCTTATTTGAATTACATAAAGAGTATGTTCTTTCAGGTATGTTCTTATTTGTTCTTTCAGGTATGATTCTACCATTGTATTGTCATAATTACATACCTTTATGATTGTTGTATAAATACTTGAATTTGTGTATTTA
The DNA here is from genome assembly GCA_033002965.1 of Piper betle. Classification (NCBI taxonomy): domain Eukaryota; kingdom Viridiplantae; phylum Streptophyta; class Magnoliopsida; order Piperales; family Piperaceae; genus Piper; species Piper betle. The sequence goes on from JAURVB010005079.1 coordinate 69,430, forward strand.
TGTTGAGAAATTATATAATTATATATTTCAGGTATTTCTGTTATGGGTTGGAAAATTTTTGTATATGGCCGATTTGGACCAATTCAGGCCGATTCAACTGAACCGATTCCTTGCCGATTCAGACCGATTCCGACTCCCTGGAAGACCGATTCCGATTCTGATTCTGATTTCGATTGATGCAACCATGACATAGCCACGGCTACAAGAAGACTCCACCTCTATGTCCTAACCCTTTCCATCTGTGCAGCATAGTCCATGCACAAGCACCTAAGCACCTGATCATGTAGTGGGTTTGTATCTCTTCCCACTTCGTTGAATTGCCCAATGCTTCCTACTCTGGATTATTCATAAATACCTTGCACACATTACAGGGCTACACGAAGAATTATCACTGCTTGACATATTGTAATCCGGTCATCATAATTGTCTATTTTATCTATATTTTACCCATTCGTACGTGCTGTTTAGTTTCTGGAATTTTTAAGTATTTTTATGTGTTTTTAGTAATTTTTATTAGTTTTAGTGATTTTAATTTTAATTTTGAAATTATTAGTTTTGTTAGTTATATTAGAGTATTAATTTAATTTTAAACCATCTTTATTATTTATAGGGAATAAAGAAAAATTAATTTATTAGGGAGAAGCCCTTAATGCACAATTGTAAAGAAAATGCCCTTGATTGGTTAACTTAAGGAATTCAGTAGAAGAATCTAAATTGGTTAAATTTGAAACTGTGGGACTTTTCTTGGGAGAAAGTGAGCTAGAGGTGGACCTGATGTTAGTAAAAAGTAAGAACCCCGGCGTGAATCTCGCGGATTTTCAGTGCGCATTAAAAATTTAAAAATTCTAAATTTTCTAAACCGCTTCCGAGAAGGAAAATTCTAATATTTTTTAATTTAGTAGAGTTATTCATGCACGAAATATAAGAGCATTATTATTATTATTATTCTTTTTGAGGCTCTTTTAAAGGTTTTTAGGGTTATTAATGACAAATTAAAAGAAGGAGACGGATAATTTAAAGAAGGAACGATTCAAAAAAATTGATTTTTCTTATCTTTTTTGAGTGTTTATTAATTATATTATTTTGAATTGTTCAAGTACTAATGGTTTTATGATTTTATTTTCTTATTTTACAAAGGAGATTTTATTATGCTAGATAAGAGATGAACTTTAGACCAATAACTTAATAGTTATATTGATTGAAATTTAATTATTATATTTTTTCATGAGAATTATATTTTGTTATGTTTAATAGTTTTATTTATTTGGTTAATTGTTAAATCATACTAAGGTCTACAAGAGAAACTATATTTTAAATAATTAATTGAATAATAAATTAATTATACTCTACCTCAGGGGGATCTACAAGATACATTTATAACTTGAATACAAGTACTAGGGTAGGATTTACAGGAAGTTAATGAGATCTGTTTAAATTGTGTACCAAAAGGGGGATTTAATATTACGAATTTATGAAGCTTAATATATATATTAAATTAAATTAATAAAGGGTAATTCACTACAAGAGGTATCTAACATTGAGGAGATTTAATATAGTTAATTAGTGCACCGAAAATGGCAAATATATAATAAAAATTCTATCTTATGAAGTGCAGTAATTAATTCCATGATTAAAATTATTTTGTCAATAAATTAGTTTAAGGGATTGAATTATTTAGCATAGTATTTGCATCTTGAGAAACTAAATTCTTAGATTAGGTTTTTTTATTTTGTTTTTATTATAAATTTAATTTTAAATTATAATTTAGTTAGATAAAAATCATTAGAAAAATCATTTTCTCTTGCTCTAGATAATTTTATTTGATAATTTTAGTTAATTAAAAATTATTCTTCTTATCATTACTTGATCACAAGGGACACACTTAAGACAAAATCTAGGCCATAAATATAAACTAGCTGCCCAGTTTATTGTGTTGTGAGTTCCTTGGTTTGTACATAACTGTTGGAAGGATTAAACAAGGAAGCAACTTGACATTTTTTATAATGAACTTCAGAAATCTGAGAGAGGACAGAGCAAGTGGATCTGAGGGAATCGTACCAATGTCACATGATAGGTGACTAAACACTTATAAACATCAATTGACCTGTTTACTGTTTTAATCACTCTACCGCCGTTTTCCTTTATGTATGTATAGACAAAATTTGAACGGGGAGGGGGTTGTGAATTAATCACCGATAATTAGAATTGGAATTAGAATTGGGTTTTTAATGAGTTGGAATCGGAATCGGTTTAAATCGGACAGGAATCGGTCTAAATCGGAAAGGAATCGGTTCAGTTAAATCGGCCTGAATCAGTCCAAATTGGTTATATGTAAAAATTTGACAACTCATAACATAAATACCTGAAATACATAATTATATAATTTTTCAACATAAATTCACCAATTTATAATTTAATACAAGTATAAAAGAGCATCACAATTTATCATCACAATACCTTAATGTCATAAATATAATATTTGATATATCATCATTTGTGTCGTATCAAATAATAACAACAAGATATTAATACAAGTCCAAAAAATAAATGTTTAGCACAATTTTACACCGTGATTATTACTAAATCATCTAATTCATCATCTAAAGCATCTTCAAAGTCTGAATCATTATCACTAATAGGAAGAGTAGAGATATCATCTGCATTAATACGAGACCCCTGCGTAAAAGGAGGCCTAGCACTCCCACTCATATGAAGTCCCTCAGGTTCAGGAGGCAAAGACAAATTATGTTGGGAGCCAATATATACATCAATATCAACATTTTGTCTACTAGGAAGAGGAGGCAAAGAAAAACCATCAGACGTAATAGAACACGATCCAATTGTAGCTTTCAATGTGTTGCCACTTTCATTTGCTACAAAGGCCTCTTCATCTGCACCATCAATGTTGCCAACATTGGTATCAAATAAATCATCCTACATAAAAAAGTCATACCCTATTCATTTCAATTCAAAAAAATTCATACACAAAATCATGAATGTGATGTAAGCTTTTTTAAACATACCAATGGTGATGAATTGTCCCGTTCTCCAACCCACTCATCTAACGAGTCTTCTAAACTCAAATGTTAACTAACTGCATCATATATATACCTCCACCTCAACTCGTTTTCTTTGACCCGCATGTTGTAATGAACATATACAAGATCATTTACTCTCTTCCTTGCAAGTCGATTTCTTTTTTTGGTATGTACTTGGTCAAAAGTGCTCCAATTACGTTCACAACCCGATGATGATGAAGTTTGACTAAGTATTTTAATAGCTATCTTTTGTAGTTCAGGGTAGCTTATACCATGTTGCTCCCACCATGATGCTATATTTGACAAATTGATTTACTTATAAGCTTGCTATAAACATGAAATCTGAAGAAAAGTGGATTTTACCTTGGTGAAGGACTTTTCTATTGGTAATTGTAAGAGAATGTCCAAAATCTCCTTTTGCAGATACAAAATTGGACCACTGCAAAATATTAAAACAAAATGAATCATCATATTTAGTTATACATAAATATTTATATATAAAAATTAAAAATAATAGTATCTTGACCTGCAAAAATGTCATGGATCGAGCTACCTTATTGAATTTCAAACGACAAATGACATCATTGAACGCACAATACACCTCACTTGGCTACAAAATTATTTCCAATTAAACGCAAGCAATATGAAATTGTTAAAAAAAATTATAAAGGTATGTAAGTCAAATAAGAGCATACAATGGTAGAGTCAGGGCGATAACGAGTTTGAGGATTAACTATATATGTTGTAGCATGAAGAGAATGGAAAAATTGATTCGCCCATCTCTTGGTGATAATATCCGTCGAACCACCGCCCGTTGCCACCGTGTATATATTTCTTGATTTATATTAAATTTAGTTTATTTTATATCTAGGATTAATTCTTATTATTTTATAAGGTTAGATTATTTATACTTAGACGATAATGTAAAAAAAATTTATACTAACGAAATTGTGCAGTGATTGAGCTATAAAAATTTGTGCAATTGTTTGGTGAAGGAAGTTTACATTTTGG
>JAURVB010005080.1:0-12862 GCA_033002965.1 Piper betle
CGAGTGGGGGCAGGGGCTGGGCAGGGGGATGGGGCGGCGCCTGCGAGCGGGCCGAGGCCGGGGCGGGGGTGACCGCGGCTGCCGGAGGGCAGGGGCGACCGGCAGGGAAAGGTCGGGGGCGAGGGCGACCGCAGCTGTGGGAGGGCTGGGGCGACCGTCGGAGCGGCGCGGCGGCGGCGGGACACCCCCCCTTTCAATCCTTTATTTTTCCCATCCGTTGGATAAATCCAACAGCTGGAGTACAGGAAACTTATTTCCTATATATATATGGCAGCGCTACTATGCGCTGCCCTATATGGACCGTTGGATCTAATCCAATAGTCTACAATCAACCCCCACACCACCCCTCTGCCCCAGTCCCCGCCGCTGCCGGCCCCCGCCCACCGGCCGCCCCATGCCCCCGTCCTACCGGCCGCCCCATGCCCCCCGTCCCACCGGCCTCCCCTGCCCTCGCCCCGCCCCTACCCCCGCCCCGCCGCTCCTACACCCCCCCGGTCCCTGCCCTTGCCCCTAGCCCCCACCCGTCGGCCGCCCCATGCCCCCATCCCACCGGCCTCCCCAGCCCCTACCCTCGCCCGCCAGGCCACCCCTACCCTCGTCCCGCCGGCCTCCCCTGCCCCCACCACCCTGGCCGCAACGCGGCCTTCCACTCCTGGCCTCGCTTGGCGTTGTGGCTCCCCCGCCCTCGCCCGGTCGCGTTCAGGTGTCTACCCGCCGGCCTCTACTCGCCGGGCCCCGGCGAGTCGCCGGCGGGAGGAGGGAAGAAACAGGAGAGAAACAAAGGAGAAAACGGGGGTGGTAATTTCGTAATAAAAACTTGACTCAATCTCGACTCCAGTCAATAGTATGAAATAAATTCTTTTTAAAAAATAAAATAATTTCATAATAAAAACTTGACTCGATCTCGACTTGAGTCAATAGTATGAAATAAATTTTTTAAAAAAATTGTACTAAAAACTTGACTCGATCTCAAATTAAGTGAATAGTATGAAATAATTTTTTTAAAAAAATAAAATATTTTTATAATAAAAACTTGATTTGATCTTGATTCGAGTCAATAGTAGGAAATAATATTTTTTAAAAAATAAAGTAATTTTGTAATAAAAACTTTATTCAATCTCGACTCGAGTCAATAGTATGAAATAATTTTTTTAAAAAATAATTTCGTAATAAAAATTTTACTCGTTCTTAACTCGAGTTAATAGTACGAAATATTTTTTTTAAAAAATAATTTATTAATAAAAACTTGATTCGATCTCGACTTGAGTCAATAATATGAAATAATTTTTTTTAAAAAAATAATTTTCTAATATTATATCGAGTCAAAGTTTTTATTAATAAATTACTTTATTTTTAAAAAAATTTATTTCATACTATTGACTCGAGTCGAGATTGAATAAAGTTTTTATTACAAAATTATTTTATTTTTTAAAAAAATTATTTCATATTATTGACTCGAATCGAGATCAAATCAAGTTTTTATTACAAAATTATTTTATTTTTTTAAAAAAATTATTTCATACTATTGACTTGAGTCGAGATCGAGTCAAGTTTTTATTACAAATTTTTTTGAAAAATTTATTTCATACTATTAACTCGAGTCGAGATCGAGTCAAGTTTTTATTATGAAATTATTTTATTTTTTAAAAAAATAATTTATTTCATACTATTGATTCGAGTCGAGATCGAGTTAAATTTTCATTACTAAATTACCAACCCCGTTTTCTCCACTATTTCTCCCCTAATTCTTCCCTCCTCCCGCCGCGCAATTGCGGGCGACCTCGCTGGGGGCCCGCGGGTAGAGCGGACTGGTAGATACTTGAACGTGGCTGGGCGGGGGCAGGGGAGCCGCAGCGCTGGGCGAGGCCAGGAGGGAGGCCGCGGTGCGGCCAGGGTGGTGGGGGCAGTGGCTGGCCGGGGCAGGGGAGGCCGGCGGGGTGGGGGCAGGGGCGGCAGGCGGAGACTGGGGCATGGGGGCGGCCGGCGGGGGCGGGGCTGAAAAGTGGGAGGAGGGCTGATTTAATCGTGGACCGCCGGATTTGGATCCGACGGCCCACAAATGATACGCTACTGATAACGCAGCGCACAACCGTGTTTATATATATATATATATATATATATATATATATATATATATATATATATATATATAAAAGAAGCATGAAACTACTAACAATACTAGATTTAAGATCATGGAAGTTTTTATATGTAAGCTTTTGTTAATGCTAGATAATTTGAATTCTTCACATAAGCAATATTTGTCTATTTCTTGGATAATGTAATATTATTGCTCAATTTTTCTTGCTAGCATGGTTTTGCGTGGAAATCCACTAACAACTTGATGTGGGAAGCATTTTTACTATTTGCAGCACATTTGTGAATAAGAAATAATTAGACAGAGATATCATAAACTATTTTTTGGGATTGATTGTGAGCAAATTAAGTATCACCCACAAACTCAAATATAACTTCGAAAATTTTTGACTCGTCCCTATGGAGACGCCAATGGGGGGCGAAGGAGCGTCCCCATCCTTCATCCTCGGGGATCAACCATGGGGAGGGGGAGCCAAAACCCATTCTATAACTTCCACGGCACCAATCTCAAATCTCTCATTGCTTGAAAAAAAAAAAATCTTAAATCTCTTTGTAATTATGCTTGCAATTAGAGCTTGTAAGGTCATCCGAAAGTGACAAATTGTTGATACATGATTCTTTCCATAGGCTGAGTACGTGGGAACAACATAGGTTTGGTACTTGCAAGAGCTTCCAAGCATTAGGCATTGCGTATTAGGTATGAACAATTAGTAGCATTTGATCTGTTCTACTTAGTGTCTCCTCTTTACATATACTTGTACATCAATAAATTCAAACAACTCTAGTATGGAAGATTCCTCCATGATGTTGGAATCATACGTACATGAGAATAACTCTGCACTCCACCAACCATAAACCCAGGTCAATTATTTGCTTAATTACATGATCAACAATGATTTGATATGATGAACTGTTGAATCACATGCATTCTGAGGATAGCCCACAAATATCTTGTCTGTTTCTCTCCTTTACATTGCTAAAGACACTCAAAAGACTAGTCCAATCAATATAACTATATTGTGCCCAACTGTCTGAGACAGTTATTACCGGTTATCAGCTTCACGCCCGCTAAAATACTCCACTTCCCTACCTACCTCAATCTTCCTTCTTCCTTCTCCAGAACCTTCATGTCGACGGTTCTTTGAGTGACACTCTTAACTTGCTCCAATACCAACTTCAGACAAATGGCATCTTTTCAAGAGCTACTTGCTGAGGAGGGATTTAGGAAAAGTGGCACAAAACCCAGAAAGAAAAAAGAGAACCCAGGACTAGATGAGTCAGAATCCCTTCCAATATACATCTGCCATGACAATAGGAGCATTGGATACCCTAGTTGGCGTGAAGGTTCTATTAGAGACAAGAGTGTGGAGAGAATGTAAATTTTCAATTAATTAAAATGTTACTGTGGCAACGGCTAGTTCTTGGTTTGCTTCTTGCTCAAGTCTTCTAGATTGTTCTCATATTTGTATATATAAAGACTTAATGCCAATGTTAATAGAAGGAATTCGCAATTCTTAACATGGCATCAAAGCTATTGTGAAGGTTTTGGCATAGCAATTTGATCTATTGCTCTCACCAATTTCTCTACATTAGGAGAGAGATTGAAATTGATTCCAACTTTGAACTGGAGTGAACATTGAATCATTCCGCATTCATCTCCAATTTTGCCAATATGATCTTAATTTCATTGTAGTCTTCATGTGTGATTTAAAGGGAGGAAAATCGTTCATCAAGTTGCATTACACTTAAAATTCTTCTTTTTATATGGACTGATTTCCCTCAATAAAAAAGATGAATTTTTAAGTGTAATGCATGATGAACGATTTCCCTTCCTTTTGATCACACGTGATGAATAGAATGAACATGGAATCATTCCAATTCAAAGTTGGAATCGACTTCAATCTTCTCTCCTACCGTGGGCCCCACACTTAAACTCATCCTCTTCCTCTCCCTCTCCAACGGCAACAGACCCCTGGCCGGTCAGCCGTTCCCCTCTCCGACACCGCCGCACCGCACTCGTATGCCAGCACCGCGACCGTACACTCTTCCGCCACGTATTCGGGGAACGCTGGTAGCCACGCCAGCATGTGCCTGGCTGGCGACTCCACCCCCAACGGCTGGGTGCTCTGCCACCTCCTCGCCAGCAGACTCCCCCGGGAGTATCAGCCAGGCGAAGGGGACCTCCGCCGTCGTCTCCACGAACCGCTTGATCTCGCGCAGCGGCTCGGAGGCCGCCGCCCACCCGGCCCGGTGGTCCCACGCACCGGGGCACGAGTCATAAACGGACCTGGTAGAAGCTAAATGACCCGAATTAAGTTGAATCCAACTTGAGGTGGATTTTATTTTCAAAATCAAACTCAAGGGTTATTAATATGGAAAACAGTCGTCTAAATGACCCGAATTAAGTGGGATTGAATAAAACGCCACTTAACTAGCCCTACAATTAGTAAAATGAATCACAATAGAATAGAACGATAAATCAGGGGAGAGTCCTGAATGGACCTGGAAGAAGGTCCAAGCTAGGCCAAATACCTAGGCGGCTAGCTCCTACTTGCACATACACAACCGAGCTAAATGCCAATGCCCAAGCTAACTATATGATGCAAGAATGAATTGGATGCTTGTGAATCATTACATTATCATAACTACTATAAAGACTAACATCAATATCAAACAATCAACAAATGAATTAAATTAACAATTAACAATTTAAAATTATCATGTCATTACTTTTAACTAGGTGACTATGTCACGATTTCTAAGCTTATCTTTATCTCATATCAATCCTTGTTTTCCCTTAGCTTTTAATCACTTAGATAATTAATCTATACAATTATAAAATTTTTACCTACTCCACAATTTCAAATATCATCTATGACATATTTAATTTCATAATCAAATAATTCAAATTATGATTATCCCTATTCATTCCGAATAACATAAAGAATTTATTTAATCAACCGCTAATTATTACAAATTTACAAAATTTACATATTAACAAAAACATGACAAATTTCAAGAAAGTTTGAATGATATGCATAATGATGAAAATAAATTAAAAATCTAAAATTTGAGAAATAATAAGCGTCTCACAATCATTCGGACTCAAATCCGTGAGCGGCCGTGGCTACCGACAGTGTCGAGGGGACAGCCGCGTCTGGAAATCAGCGAGGAGGAGGCTACGAAGGGAGCTAGGTGGGGTGTAGGTGGTCTGGCGAGGGTGACTACCTAGGGATTGGCTGGCAGTGGTGGCGAATTGCCACTGCCGGTAGTGGCTAAGGGCTGGCTAAGGGACAGGTTGGAAGGGGCAAGCATGATAGGGGAAGGGAAGGGAAAGAGAAAGGTCAGTGGGGACGTGACTGGCTGGACGGTGGCAAGGCGGCATCGTCGCGCTGCCGGCAATGACCGCAAATGGACTGGGAGGGGCAGCCATAGTTATAAAAATCAAAATCGGATATTAAATCGGATTGGAAAGGAGTCATTGAATTAGACCTATTCATCAAAAATTGGATAAAAATCGGTTTACTTGAATTAGTCAAAAATGGTGGGTTATTAGTTATAAAATATGTCATTTTAATTTTATAGTGTGTATCATATTTTATAGTGTTTTTTCATATTTTTCTATTTTTTATGAATTATTTGAAGTAAGTTAGTTTTTAGTCGAGTCGGAGTTGAGTCAACTTTTAATTATGAGAATGCCACCGATCATTTCTTTCTCCCTAATTCTCTCTCCCCGATTGCTGGTGCTACCTCGCGACCCAATCCCACCTCCCCCCCCACCCCAACTGGTCTCCCGCCCCCCACATCATTGCCCACCCCCGTGGCTGCTCCCACCGAATCGACCACACTGCCACTGTCCCAAATCGGCTCAAATCAGCTGATTCACAGACAAATTTTTACTATGGCCGAGTTGCATGCTTTTTTAAAGTGGAATCCTTCTGATCCAATTTCCACTTGGAATTGGCTGATTTTTGCAACCATGGGGGCAGCAGCGAATAGGGCAAGTGGGAAGGAAGAAGGTGGTGGAGGAGGGGTAGATGAGGGGAATGGGTAGCAAGTGAGGCGGGTGGTCGACGGGGAGGTGGGCGGCGGCAGCGACCAGCAACGGTGAGGTCGTTGGCAGCGATCGAAAACAAGGGGAACGTTTGTGGTCGGTCGTTGAGGGAGAAGCAGGGGAAAATGTGTCATAGTTTGGTGCAGGGGAAGTTTTGTAAATAAAACTTGACTCGTTTCTGATTAGAGTTAATAATAATAAATAAATTCTGAAAAATATAAAATATATAATAAAATACCATAAAATAAAATAATAGTATCCATACTCCAATGACATGTTCTAAGTCTACTAACCCACCCAAAAATAATAACTAATGCGTCATAATGCGATACAACCTAAATTTAATTCTATGGTCTACTAAAAATAAAAAAACCTAGGCATACTCTAATATACTCTGATAACTCATTCCGTTGGTGCCTTACTGACATTATCATCATATACTTGAGTACATATGACCCTCATGACTCATAATGCACGGCCAACCCCGCTTATACGCGTATTCTGAAAGCTGACTCGATTGAACATAGTAGTCAAACCGACCGGTTCCAACTATAAAGCCCTCACTCGGGTTGCGGGTTTTACAGTGATCTAGTGGCCAAACGCACTTCTAAACGGTGGCAGTGGCAGTGGAAAATTCCGGCCGGCAACGATGACGGCTTATTGTAGAGGGAATTGATTTGGGTTTGTAACTGGAGACAAGGGCGATCTATTGGATGCGGCTACTTGTCCATCAGTGGCGGTGATCGGCAAGACGGAGACCAAGAAATTGGCCGCGTGCTGCTCTCACGCTGCTCGGGCAGACCACGTTTGACCAAACTACCTTGTATTGTTTGATATATCTAGCGATCATATTAACTTGTGTTTCCCGCTAGTTGTTAAGAGCTGTTCTCAATGATGATGCAAATTTTCTTCACCAGATTAACAGCATATGAACTGGCTGAACTGCAAGTTGAAGGAGATGGAAATTGCCATGTTAATGTTTCTCAGTGTTTCACTTCATGTGGACAGGATGATTACAAGATACTTTACATGTAGTTAATTCTACACATTCCCATTAACACACAAAGTTGCTGCTATTTGTTAGTAATTCTCCTAGACAGCCCATACAAAGTCATAATTTTACTTCAATATTGTTATGAAGTATAAGAGATATTTGTAGACCGTTTATGCCACTTCGACTCCATTTGCTTGAGCTATTGAAACTTGGCTTCTCTGTTATGCATCTTTTCTTAAATTTTTGTTCTCTTATATAATCACGTATAGCTTTAAGATTTGCGTGCAGTTTTGGTTATTAGACCTTGCTTATTTGAATGATATCTATGAACAGTTCCGAGCTTTAGCAGACCAGCTTTTTCGTAATCCTGACTACCACAAGCATGTTAGAAAGCAAGTTATGAAACAGGCTAATTCAGTGTTCTTGTATTTGTTCTTGTTGCTTATGATCTTTGCTGATCAGGGATTTGATATATGCATTTCCTCATCATTTTCAGGAAGCAACGAGTTTGTCAAATTGTAGAAATTAAACTTTGTTAATTGTAATGTATCATTATTTTTGTTTTTGCTGCTTAAAAAATGTCATAGTTCGTATGAAAGCTATGTTCCTATGAAGTACAGAACGTACCTGAATAAGATGAAAAGGTCTGGCTGTCTGTCGTAGGGCTAGGAAAATATATAGCTGAAAATCTGATAAATGCGCCAAATTTGATTTGTTTACGTCTACTTTGCTGGTAGTTCGGGTGAATGGGGAGACCACCTTACTCTTCAAGCGGCCGCAGAATGGATGAGGCTTCATAGATAAACATAGGTTAACTCTCATCCTTCTTCTAGTCATTTTCCCACTGGCATGCTTGTGCATGATGTTTGTAATATATGTTTTGATTTTCTAGCCTGATTAATAGAGAACATCCTTGTAAGGAGCTTTTAAGTTATCAAAGATCTCTGTGTATCAACAAAGTGTACAGCCAAACGTCAACTTCTAAAGTGAGTGCTGTTTCCTTAACATTAAATCAATAGCCAATGCCACCCCTTTCAAGAATGTCTAATTGTTGCATGAAATTCATATAGATCATCCAAAAAATAGAGCTAGCTTCATTGGTTCTTCTGCTCAGCTTAGTTTATATGTCAATACATGTGTAGCCACTAGTATTATTTTGTACGCCTATGAAAAATAACTTGTGAAATGAAAGGTTGGTGGTTATATTAGAATTAATTATGATTATCCACAAACGGAATTAACTTAGATAATGTCCAAAAGCCAACATTTTTTAGAAATAAAATCTACCATGTATAAAGTATTTGCTTTACTAAAGTTGGGATTTAAAGCAAGATACTGTTTATATATTGTAAATTATAGAAGTTTTATTTTTTGAGCCCTTCAAATTGATGTCCCCTAGTTGATCTTTCTTATTGTTTGGTTGTTGATTTATATGATTCTCTCTTGATCAAATCTGATCAGCTTCTCGTCTGGTGATCATCTTTAAAGCCTTGCACTTGTTTTTCTCCCAAAAGCTGTCTATGCTAATTTACTTGTCTAATAATTTGCAGTTTGTCCTAAGATATGTCTGCTTACATCATTCAAAGATACATGCTTCATTGAGATTGTTCTGAAGGAGATATGCCCTTCTAGAGGTGAGGGAGATCAACATGTTGAGACATTTTTTAATGTTAAGATCAAATGCATGTCATCATGCTTAGAATTAGGTACTACCAAACATCATCCTTTCTCCTTCTTATTTCATTTTTTCCCTGTTATTTTATCTCACATTTGACATCGGAAGCATTGCGGCTAGTATTCTCTGTGGTGCTCTTCTCGTCGGTGGTTCAACATCCTGAGACCGTGTCAGGTTTAAACCCCTTCAGTAGCACTAAGGAACCTTTAGCCAATAAGTTGTAAAGGTCCTTAAGGACAAGTAGATGAAATAGCAGCTAGTATGTCTTGATTTAGGAATAAAACACTGTTAGTTGTTTGCAGCAGAAAGTAGTCTTGTATATGATACATTTGCCCATTTATTCAAGCTATAGATTATTTATATGAACCTAGAAAATTACAACAGTAACTCGCAGAACAACTGGGCAACCGCTATCGTTTTATGTCATATGTAGTTCCATCGCCGTCATTTGGTTGCAAATTCTGCAGTCTTTAAGTATCTGACATAGTTCATTTTTTTTGGGCAGAACTGTGGCTGAGCTTTTGGAGTGAATTACATTACAACTCATTGTATGGAAATGGAGGTAGCTAACACATATCAACTATTTTCTACAACTTACCGATGACTCTTATTGTTCTACACAAATTCTTTGCTCACATTATGCATCAATTTAACAGATGTTCCAACGGGGGTAACCCGAAAAAAGCTCTGGCTATTTTAGAAACGTTTTGTTGTCCCTTTCCTCATGTAAATTCTGATTCTTTGAGGCATTTTAATGAAATGTTCTTTCCTTGTTCTGCACAAAATTGGTTACATCGATATATATATATATTTTTGAGTTACTAGGCCATTAAGGTGATTTCATAGCTATTACATAGACCCTTTGGTAAATTAGAAAAAGAAGCACATCTATGGTTTACAAAATAATGATTTGACAGTTTCTGAAGTTCCAGCTTAAATTTGTACATCAAACATATATGAATGTGATTAAAATATTTTAATAAATCAAATAACAATAACAGAAAAAAACCAGCATATCAAAGAATGACAACTTTTTTCGTTATATAGGTTGCCTCTATAAGTTATAAAAGTTTATGTACATTGATCTTTAATTTTCAGAAGCTGATGAATAACAGATTACTTCCACAGTCTTTCAAAACAATTCTACAGAGTTGGAACTGCTCTTAAAAGTGAAAGAAGCTCATTTGCCGTCCATGTCACCTGGGAAATGTTTTCTAACAAGCCCTCTTAGTTCTTTGTCCAGGGTGTGAGCTTGGACAAAATCTCTGTGGATTGACAAGATTCAATTAGAAGGCAATCGATAAAACAAAAGACTAAAAAGCAAAAGTTCCTACATAACTTTGTTCTGCAGTTACGAAGTGAATAGTTTTGAATACCATGACAGACCCAGAATTATTAGGTACCTCTAGCAATCAAGTACGTTTAAGCCTTCATACTACTTTAATTTGTATTTTTTTTAATCGGATATATTTTAACGTTAAAAGTAACGATATTTTAACCTATATTTAATTATATTTTTAATATTTAATAAAATAATTTATTTATAATTTCAAAATATAGTTGAACGGGCTTCCTCACAAATGAACCAAATATAACCATGCCATCTATTAATCCATTATGGTAACTGATACCATATCTAAAAGTTTGGTTAGAAGTGATACCGTATCAGCTTTTTATTTTTATTTTTTATTTTTTATTTATTTATCATGAGGAGGAACAAGATGCGAATATGCCGTCGTAAATGCCGAACAGGTTTCGGTGCCTCGTTTGTGTGGCCATCATCATCATCCCGCCCTCCGAGGATTCATTTGCAGCCACCCACTCACCTACTCTCTTGCGTCTGTCTGCGTGGCCAAGGCTTGCAACACCGGTGCTGCGGCCACTCCATCTGCTCTACTCCAACACAACTCTCCCATAAAAGGGTCGCCATGAGAGCAAAGCCAACTTGGAGTAGGCAAACTCCATCACCATGCCCATAACCTTTTATTGCATCCATAACCATAATTGCAACCTTCTTTTCTGATGTTATACAAAGGAAGACACACTTAAGTGAATAAAAAATACAAAAATAGGCCTTAAGGACGTTATTGATAAATATTAAAGTTTTGAGTAATTATTTGTGTAATGAAAAATAATAAAATCATGTATAAGTTCCATAATTTCCTCTAAACCCTTGGAAATTATTTAAAATTTTCCTAGGAGTAACCATTGACGAAAAGGGTGCAACACCAATAGCCAAAATCGCCTCCTAACAAAATCTTACTCAAATTGAATGAAAAAGAGCACTAAAGCAACTTTGGCAACATCCAGAAAATTTCCCTACTTAATAGGCATCATCTTTCATTTACAAAACCCAAAATGTGCATCAACAATGATAGACATACTACCACAATAAGCATCCGGAATCCGAAGCGTAGCCCCGTTCAATCTCAAGCCTCCTCCCCTCCAATCCGTCCACAACAGCTCCTACCATCACAAAAATTGATGAGACATCACCCAGTCTTCAACACACAAATCCCAAACGACATCAACAAAAATCGGCCGCAACTAAAATGGTCAACAATGAAGGTTTAAATCTAGGAACAGGTTTGAATGTGGGCGGTTATGTACAATTTAAATCTGTGGGCGGTTATGTACAGTTTAAATCTGTGGGCAGTTATGTACAGTTAATGAAGCTAAGATCTTAGCTGAACTTTTCAGGCATTTGTAAACTATATCTGAGGTTTTTTTCTGTGATCAGATTTTATAACAAACGACCAAGAATTTGAATGTTTTAAACGTGAGATGGATGAACAATTGACCATTAGTAAGCATAGCATAGATAAAAGATGGGAAATGATTTTTACATCAACAGAGTTGATAAGACTTTCTGTCACCAACTATCTCCTTCCTTGCTTCCTCTGATACCAACACTCCCTTGTTCTCATAATGATTTGGTACAGAAACAACAGCTACCCTTTTGATTGAACTGCTAAATATGGCTTGATATCTTCACAAAATACAGGCATTGTTAACATTAACAAAGAACTATCAAGATGAAGCAAAATATTAATGAAGTGCGAGATAGAAAGTGAAGAAGTTGCATGTACATACAATCGTTTGTTTATAGGAGTTTCTGAACTGTTCGAATTCAAATCCTCTTTTTCCGGAAGTTCATGATTGATTCTTGAAGGCAAGGTGACAACAAGTACAACGGGAGCTTCGACTCCAACCTTGAACCACTCCTTATCGTACAAAGCAAATTGAATTGTGCCGTTGTCCAGTTGATCAATATACATCTTCCTCAAAGTGCTCATTCTCCTTCCTGATACACTATCGCCTGAAGCTGCTATGCTTCCTGCTTCTTGGGTGAACCATACTTTTAGGTGAAGTAAATGTGGTCGGAAAAAATGCTCCCAAAGATCTGGTAGCATATGCCACCTTGCCAATGAAGGTGAATCAAAGAATATTTACAAGATATGCCTCGCAGAAACTCGATCGTTACATTGGAGTTTGTATACGATTGAAAGGTAAAGTTGAGCACAGGCAGACAGGTGAGAATTGGATATGCCACAAGTGAAGCCATTCTTGGATTCTGGACTGTTCAATGACTCAACTATGCCCAACAACCTAATTGAGTTCCTAAGCTTTTTCATCTTGGACTCTTTGGTAAACCTCGAACTTTCTGCCAATTCGTTGATGTTCTCCATTCCCATCTCCAAATCATTGAGCACCTCATCCTCCACATCCTCCTCCTTGGACAAACATGATTGACAAGGTGCTCTGATCCTACTTCTGAACTGTGCATCCTTGAAGAACCTACCAATGTACCCTCCTAGAATCGAGATCACCACAGAAACCGCGACATCATCCATGACTGGCTGCTCCACTTTTGCCTCAACTGACACCATGGACTTCATTTTCACCATCTCCAGCTTTGGCCATGCTGCTTCTTGAAGACACCCCGATAATTCTGTTCTAACTGATGACAATTGAAGAAGGCCTACATCAAACCTTCTTTGGAGCTTGAACGTGTACTCATTGATACCAAATGTTCTTTGGTTTG